>CAEGAD010082295.1:0-19162 GCA_903067055.1 Poeciliopsis paucimaculata | reverse complement strand
ATATAGATCTATATATATATCTATATCTATATATATATATATATATATAGATATAGATATATATATAGATCTATATATATATATATATATATGCACCATTCTTTGTGGGAGAGGATGAAATGGAAACATATGGTCGTGATGGAGTGGCGTTGTCAATACTTGCCCCGAAGGCCGCGTTGTGGATTCAGGTGGAACGGCTGCAGAGAACAGCTCTCTGCACTTCATCCTGGTTCTGTTCACATGTTTCTACCCAAATCGTCTCTGTGAAGTTGTTGTCACTGCTTCATCTCTCCTCTATTTATTTGGCTGCCTCGACAAATGACTCGAAGGCCAAGCTGTGGAAACGTATGACATGGAGCGCTAATGGCTCCTGAGGTTCCACTTCCACTTGTTTCTCTTCATGTGTGAACTTCTGGAAGAAGAGACTGAACAACAGTTTCTTGTTTATCTTTTTAAAACGCTAATGAAAGATCTGAAAGACTAGGTTTCCAACTGTTTTGAACTGGACTTGTGAGAATTTTGATGATTTAAGCACTGCGTCGTGGAATGTGGGGAGTAGAAACTGCGGCGTCGTTATCTGTTGTTTACGCACAATGGGGAGCTGCTGATGCAGATGAAGTCTAAAGATGATGAGAGTTTGTCTTATTACAGACAATAGAATAACTACGGTATTTCCTTCATTGTATTTCCTATCAAAAGATTCAATAAAGATATCAAATCTAACAATTACATAAAAGATCCTATTTGTCATAAGTGGTGCTTATGTAGTTAAATTATACATCCCATAGTCTGTTCAACAGGATTATTAGTCATCTAAACTGCACTGAAATGACCTCTAAAGATTCACTGACTACACTTTTATTGCTGCTTTTCTTCCAACCACTGTCCACTAGTGGCACTGTCCTTTCTCCGAGCAGGAATCAATTAACTGTAATTAATATTTTACTGTCAAAAAGAATAAAATCGATGTGGGGTTTATGATTTATGCTGCGTTTAACATTTTGTTGTAGTGATTAGCAAAAGTTAGTCTTGCTGATTAATGAACATTAGTCTCTGTAAGTGGAACATGCAGGTCCACACATCGACTTTGAGATTTCCAAAATTTTCAATATTTCCAAATTTAACTGGTTCCATGACAGAGATGGGTGGAAAGATGAAAGGCAGCAAATTTAAAATAATGCGTCCGGCATGATGAGAGCGGTTTCAAAGGCGGAACGTCAGAAACAGTCAGAGATTCTTAAAGAGACACAGGCCCAATTTCAAAGCATCGAGTTACAAAGTCGAATTTCTTGTAAGTCATGTTTGATATATGCATCATTTTTTGAACAACTGAAGGTAACTTAGTTACTTGATTGTGCTGTAAAATGGCATTTAATGCCTAAAAAATATATACTGCCTACAGTCATGCCTCTGTTTCATAAAAACCATATCAGTTTTGAGAACGCTAACTCTGGATGCCGTCCCTTCAGTAACCACTTTCTTCCTGAAGAGAGTGCTAATTTTGCATGCTTTTGTTTGTATGTTATGAAAAGGGTTTGGACTAAAGCAGTTTGTCGCTGGTCATTCTGGTGGAGCTGAGGAAGGTGAAAGTCACGGTTTTCTGAAGCTGAGTTTTTTGGTGAATTTCTAGCCATTTCTCAGCTTTGTTACACGAAAAAGCTGATGTGGACTGACTGAATTGCAGGTTGAGGAGACTCTGTGCTGGCTTCCTTTTAAAAACTTTTGTCTCCTTGTCCTTATGAACCTTTGTTTCATTTCCCGTTTCATGTGAAAGCCAATAAATGTGAGGTGAAGACTCCAGCAACACTTGAAATTCAAGAAAACAACTTTAATCAGAAACTTTTTGGGGGGCTTGTGTCTTGATGTATTTCGAGCGCTCTTAGAGTCTCCACCTCACCAGATCTTTGACACTTTTCACACACCTTGGGAGTTGGTGAAGTTGTGCAAGAAACTTTTGGATTTCTGTAAATAGAGGGGAAAAAAAGATCTGATTTATACTTGGGGAGGAAAAATAGATTGTTGAGTGGCTTATACAGATTGTTGAGGACAACATGATGATTGTTACTTATGCTATGGCAATATTATACTAAGTTTATATTTTATGAATTTAGTGCGGTCCTATTTCAAACAAATTTGTAGATACGAATTTGGTAAAAAAAAGATTAGATTTATATTTGATTTATATACCCAGTCTGCTCTTGCTTCCCAATGGTGGTGAGCTCTCCGCTTCCTGCCTGATCATTTAAGCAATACCTTTTTAGGGCTGTCATAATTACTTCTGAACGTATTGTTTCTCAGGCTACTTTTTAAATTCTTGGATACCAGATAAGTGCTGGCATACACATTTCTTTTCATCTTCATGCCGCTTTCTGTCCGATTCCCCCTCTGTCAACATCTCCCGGTCCAAGACGTGTCACGTTTGCTCCGTCCATCTCCCACCCCTGCGCCACGCAGACTTGTGGGAGCTCGTCTGGAATGTTATGTATCCACCCATCATGTTTCTTTTGGTCTCTTCCTGTTTTCCTGTGCCTCGGCTTTACGCAGGTGTTGCCATGCTGAGCAGGTTGGTGTTTAGCAAGGGAATAAGATCTTGGCGATGAGGCCGCTCAGATGATGACAGGAGACAAACAAGCCAGTTGAGTGAGTCTTATCTCACCTCCCGGTGCCGTGCTCTTGTTGTCAAACTGTAGATGGGGGCATTCTCGTATACAATGTTATCCATTGACTAATGCACATATGTGCCTTTATACTGCAATGCTTTTGAAGCCACGTAACCTAAGTAGCACAGCACAACATTGTTTTTCCATGCTTTGCACTCCCTACATTTGTGATTGCAAACTAGATTGAATAGATACAATAGGCTCACTTACTCCCCAAAACTCCAAACAGTCTCATGATGTGGGATATTATCGCAGCCCAGAACAGAGGAATGAGGAAATCACCAACCCGCCCCGTCCCTCCCTCAGTGTTTAGTCTCTGAGCTTTGCCTTGGCTTTGCAGTTAACCTTTACCCAGCCATTCACTGCAGCAGAATGGCATGCAGGCCTGTTGACTCTAGATAAGAACAAGCAGGACCTTAAATCCAATGCAGTGGGGGTACAAACTAGATTTTACCTGAAACAGATTTATCTTTTTAATAAAGTTTTTGGTTTTTTTGAAGTGTATGTGAAGTAATAGGATTCTTCTGTAATTTCCAAAGTCCTCAGTCATTTATTTAGGCTTGTGGACGCGTGGAACCCTAAAGCGGGTATATTGGCGATTAAGACTAAACTAGTTTTATATTCCAATGTGAGATTAGCTCCTTTTGTTGAAGATGAAAGATAACATAACACTCTGATTGTTCAGTTTACATAATGAACTTTAAGTATGTAACACTAGTCCGTTGCCTGTCTTACGCATCTTATAACACTGCATATCCAATTGTTTGCCACCTAATGCTTTGTGGCAATAGTACCACGCCTTACAGTAGCTACGTAATGCAATGAAATGTCCACAAGTGCTACTCAAATGTTGCTGCAAAAATGACACCACTTAATATCATGCTGCACGGTGTATGTGGCAATCAAGATTCGCTAACCTGAAGTGACTCCACCGGTAAGGCAGTCCGGTCTATTTTTTGATTTGTCTACTTGAGAATGCTCATAGACTCTAGACAGAGCTTTGATCTTTCATCCCCAGACGGTCATGTGATCATTAAGTAAGAAAACATGATCACAGCAGAACTTTTGCATTCTTTAAACTGTAGCAGACTGCATGTTTTCCGTCTTTTGCCCCTATATTTATGCATTCATAAACAATGAGAGGATTGTGGAGGACGCAATGTCTCTCAAAAATATCCTTAGTTTCTTCATGTGTGGACAGGCCAGTGTCCAATGTCCATCAGGTTTTATTTTTTAGACTGTCATTTCAAAACAAGAGAAAAGTCAGACAGTAGCTTGATTTGTAAAATTTGATTTTTATTTAGGACTTAAATAATTGTGAAGTGAAAATTTGTGATTTTTGCATTCGCTTCACTGTTCGTTATGACACATGATGATTATCAAAAGCAACACCGTGTTTCACAATAATGGATGTTTCTTATCACAACGTGCTAAGACATTTTGTACTCAAAATGTAGAACTGGATAAAAAAAAAAAGTAAACATTTCAAGCTACTGATCAAAATAAGTTGATGGGGTTTTCCTAAGGATGATAACATAATTATACCACAACTACTATAAAACAAGCTAAATAAAAAGCTGTCAAAAGACAGAGGACTCCATGCAAAATGACCGCTTTCCATGGAATTATTTCCACCATGTCTTTTTCTGGGTTGGGTTCATTCTGCAGCTCTAATTACATTATTATGACATCACTCCTTCCTGACTGTGAGAGAGAGCAACCCTCACAATGTTTGTCCTCCTCAAACTTGGCCGGCCTTTCTTCTTTTTTTTTTGTCTCTCTTCTCTTTTCCTCACATCCGAGTTCCTCCCTTGACGCTCTTGTTTTCTCCCATGTTTTTTTCTACCCTTATTCCTTCATTTCTTTCTCTTCGGTTAAGGAAGCAACATTTTCCCACAGTGCACGGCACCCGAAAGGGCCGAGCCATTGTTGCCTCTTGAAGTGATATGGGGGAGGAGGAGGATGGACTGACTTCCTGGCTGCCCATGTTGAACCTCTGTCAGCGTGAGAAAATGCAAGAAACACGAGTGGATGATGAGAAAAACAAAAAAACTACTCGATTCGACAGTGAAGCTAGGGATATCTAGAGGCTGAACAACCTCATCTCATTCACCTCTTTCACCTTTTGATGTAGTTTCTTGTTGTCTCTTCTGTCACTGCCGGGGTTTTTTGTGCTTATTACGCGGCAGCTCAGCAAAACTACAGGCTAAACATAGAACCGTGGGGAGGCAACGCTGCCATGTCTGCAGGCATTTGAAAGGAACCACAAAAGACGCAGGTGCCGTGTGGATATGTCGGTGAGCGGGCGAGCTCGCAGTTTTGAGCTCCTCCACAGGTGACCTAACCTCAGCGTGTTACCACAGACTTACAACACCCGGGCTGTCCCGAATATCAGCGCTGTCCCGAATACCAGCGCTGTCTTTTTAAACTGAGATGTGGGGAGAGAGAAAGAGAGCGAGGGGTGTGTCCGGAGGCATCAGACATCCTTAGGGAGTGCTGTGGTGTAAAGTCAGAGGGCAGAGGCTCCAGAGATCCAGCAGTTGCTCAGGAAGCCGTGAGAAATGCAAGCCCAAATTTTGGATGCGCTTTTTGGAGCTCAGAAAGGATCCGCGGGACCATGTTTCACATTTTCAGTAAATCGTAAGTGTTTTCCCCCTGTTTTTTATTTTTATTTTAAATGCCTCTTTCACGCTCGTGTGCTTGTCGCTGGCGATAGCTGCGGCTCCAGCTGTTGCGGGTTATGGAAGGGGGAGAAAAAAAAAATAAAATAAAATAATAACTGTGCTTCTGCATCCACCCACGATCGACTCGGGCTGCATCCAGCCTGGTTTTAGCTGCCGAAATGTCATAAAAGTAGTTCCTGCATGAATTATACATGCAAAGAAATGCCACGATGGTTAATTAAAAAGAGGAAAAGTACAGAACTCATCGGGAGCTGGGGGAAGGATGCAAGAAGAAGAAGCAAAAACAGAGACATGTTTAGACTCGAAGATGGAAACAAGAAAAAAAGGGAAATTCATGGCCAGAGGCGAATCTCGGCTGTTGGCTGCAAACAGGAGCTCCGTAATGACAATTTAAAGCCGTTTGTCTGCTAAAATCACACCATCTGTTTAGCTCCTCTAATTATATATGCACCCGAAGAAGACACAAAAGGAACTCGAAGTTTGTTTTCTGACGTTGTTGCAGGAGTTTGGCCCCGCCGTGTGGGCAGCAGCTCTCTGCCCTCCCTTCTCCTCCCCCTGAACTTGAGCGCTCCTCTGCCTCTTTGTCCGGCGCCAAAGGGCTGTTTGAATATTCAGGTCAAGAAGTCAACAACTGCACCTCCGGCGTCTCTCCTCCACTCCTATATGTTGCCCGTCCACCTCCAAGACTGTTTATGCATAAGAGAAAAAGATGTGGAGCTAATTGATGTAGCTTCTCAACTTGTTCTAAATGATGTAGCAGAAGATGTTTTATTTATTTATTTATTTATTTTGCAAGGCGTAGGCTCCTATAAATACAACGGTGTCCTCTAAACAGGCAAGCTGGCCCATTAGATGGACATGCTTTCTCCCTGACGCCGGTCGACTTCCAGCATTCTCAGCCAGAGCTGACTCACACATTCTAATGGGGCGCTGTTTTCCTCCTAATAGTCTTATTATTGTTGCAGTTGCTGGTTTTACTTCTTACTTCTGCCGCTAAAGGGGTCACACAGCGAATCGATGGTGGCTAATGAGGAAAGACAAAGAGAAACTGCAAGATCGGAGGAAAAGATATACAAACATTCTTCTGTTTGTGTGATATGAGTTGGCCTGGTACAGTGTGGTATATATCTATATATATATATATATATATATATATATATATATATATATAGGTAGATATGCATCTATATATATCTATATATAAACATATAGATATATAGATATAGATCTATATATATATAGATATATCTATATATATACACACAGAATATTAACCTTGATTATATATATTCGAGCTGAATTGTAATATTGTGTTGACCCCAATTTAAAAACTGATTGTATATAATATGATTTTGCTGTTTTTACTAAAAACAGGCACAGAAATTCCTTAATTGGTCCTACTGCTGCTAAAATAATACAACACGCTGATTAACACTGTTGTAGCAGCAAATCTTTTATATGTCTGTTTTTATTTTTCAATTAAATTACGCTACCCTGATTAAAAATATTAACTTTTTAGCAAGTAGTTTTAATGTTCTTATTGTAAAAATGGCTTAGCTTCTGGAATTAGCTTTAACATTTTTAATGTTGTATGGTTAGTTAGGCTTCACTGGTAGAAAACCTGCAATTGACTGGCACTCATAATTCCCTGCTTATGCAGGTGTTAACATTGTTGCCTTAATGAAAGTGATGTGCGGTGGAAAAGTATTCCAAACAGCACAAGTTTTCCTTGTTGTGAGTCTGGTCTCCCACCAGAAGACCAGCAGGCGAAGGAATGGTCTTCTGTGACATGTGACACGGCCCAAATGTCCAGAGAGGCTCTGCTAAGTCTGGCACTTTGTCTGGCATTTAAATAAAGGGACTTGAAACTGTTGGAACCGTTTCATGCAAAATGTTTGCAGCCTTGAAACCAGACCTTTATAAACCTGACTGTTTGGTGTGACAGAGATGGACGCTGAGATTTGGGAGATGATCGGCTGTAGAGGACCGTGAAGGCAGCAGCTGGCAGAAAATATTTGGATTTATGTCGCAGTAAAATTACACATAATGCCTCCCAAATATTCATGACGTCGCATGCTAACACGGTTATTTTCGGCTGCATTTTTTTATACGTTGGGGTTCTCCCTTAGTTAAGAAAACAGTTCGATACAAACATATGCTTTTTTCCTTTGCAAAAACCACAAACAAAACTTTCTTCTGCTTATAAAAAAGTTAACTTTTACTTAAAGTTAAATTTTTGTGCTTACTTTTTATTTCAGTAAAATATTGCAGCGGTAAATTGACTTGTATTTAAGAAAGACTTTGTCAAAGTAACAATATTTTTGTACTCGTTTTGCCTCCGCGCACGTCTGCATTACAAGTGAAGGGTAAGGAATGCTAATGGGCTAGTGATGCTAATGCACAACTTTATGATCCATGTAGATGTTATACTTTCCTCCAACTCCTCGGGTTCTAATGTTACAGGACAGCGTCTCAAACTGCTGACACACACAAACCCTCAGGCTTTTACTGTAAGGTTTGCTGAACGGCCCAAAGTCAGTGATAAGTTAGTTAAGTGGACAGTTATGGCCCTAATTAGGCCGACGTTTCCACCAGCCTGTCTCACTTTGTTATAACCATTTCATCTCTGGCCTCATTTTCGACCACTTGTCCTTGTCTTTCGTTTCGACGTGTTTTTTTTTTCTGAGCAGAATTTAGGTGGTTTGCAGACAAATTGGTGTCAGAAGCACTTTTGGATAGATCGTTTTTTGGGGTTTTTTTCTCCTTTTTATGATGCAAACAGTATTTTGCTGAAGGAGGGGATAAGAAGCTCACCCAATCTATAAAATCGTGAAATGGCTTAGTCATTATTTCATTGGCCGTCACGTAGCTCAGTTCTGCTATTTTTGGTCATAAAATAAAATAGGGCTTCTTAAAATTAGAAATCTGATTTTCTCAGTCTGGTTGCATAAAGAAGTTTCAGAGTCTTCTGATATTTGAATAATTTCTGCCATTTTTAGGCCTCAAAAAACATTTTTTGGGGGGCAGAGGGGCAGGGTAGTTGTAAGTTATTTCACCTTCAAGGGTAACAATTTCTGAAGATTATTTTTGCTGTAATTATCTCTCTAAAAGCTAGGGAATTTTAATATGAAAAGACAGTGATCTGTCTGATTCACACCAGGATAAACATTTTGCAAAGCAGATTTTCTTTCATTATGTAAAAAAAAGAAAAAAGGTAAATGGTTATTTTTAAGGACCAACAGCATAGCAGCCTGAGAAAACTGTTGCTTTTACCAGTTTTCCACATGGTTTCACCAAGTTTTGGTAGAAACAGACATAAAGACGGTTTCCAAAAAAAAATGTTTCTGTAATGATGTATGATTAGATAATGGAAAAATAACAATGTGAAAGCCTCCTTTGCAGAAACTGTTGCTTTCCATGGTGATGATGTGAAAATTCACATTTAAAAATGTTTAAGAAACAACAAGTTTAGTGTTCTTTTTTTTTTTTGTTTCCTCTTTTTGGATTTGTCCTACATACAAGCGAACGCGCAGCAAACAAACATACCAAAAGCAAAAATATGTCTTTTATGCCAAGTCGATGCTAATGTTTATATTCGACTCAGTGTTAATAATAAATAATAAAATACATTCAGTATAAATTTTTTGTCTCTGTGCCTAAGCTGAACAGAAAAAAAATAAATAAATAAAAAAAAAAACAAATGTTGAGTTTTAGTAATGAAGCCAAACGGGACACAGAGAAAAGGAAATATCAATATGTCTTTGTGGTGGTGGAAGCTGTAATGGATCTTAGTACCTTTATTTGCTTGCCTGGAACGTCTTCCCAGTGTAATAAATTATTAAATCCCTTACATACGGCAGCATAAAAAGCAATTTTAAAAGTTGAAGCTCTAAAGAAGATTCTGGTTCGTTGTTTAATCAGCTCAGTACTGTCTCTAGATATTTTTATGGCCTTGGATGCTTTAAGTCAACATCTGTGCCTGGAAGAAGTATAATCCCACCAGAGCGGCGTGACTATCAACATGCATTGATCGAGTTCCATCGTTTTCAATGGTTTTTGTTGTCTTCAGTTGGATCAATAATGCTTTGGTGGCCCCTAGTGTGACTTTTGACCTTAGCTCCGGCTTAAAGAGCCATTCATTAGCGTGACCTGTGACCTCATTATAAACTCTCTGCTGCTGTATTCCCTCCGAATCCCCAAGTTGGATTATCTCTGCCGTGAACGAAACGTCTGGATAAATACATTAAAAAACAAACAAACCCCGAAACAGAACGAGCTGTCGGACAAAAACTCAAGGAGAGAAAAATAATGTGGGAGATGATCACGCATGTTTAAGAACTCAACAGCCCTTGCAGATCGTCGCTGGGTATTGATGTCCTTTGCAGTTGGCTGGTTTGATCACATTTGCAGCCAGCTGTTCTGTTCTCTCTCAATCAGCTCTCAACTTGGGAGCTAAGCCCCAGTCCGCCCGCGCCGGTGCAGCGTCGCGCCTGTCCGTATTTCTCTCCAGCAGTGAGCGTCCTAGCAGATGTTACACCGAATTAGCTCCCTGCTTAGAAGGGAGTCGGCGCTCTCGCTGTAATCAAGCTGCGTAGGTGTGTGTTTCTTTCTTTTTCTTTTTTTACACCAGACAGCCTGGCTCGGTGGCTGCGTTGTTCTTCCACCACCTGAGCTCGGTTACTAGCCAGCCTTTCATCCCAGAGCACAGCATGTCGGCCAGTAGTGTGAGTCAGGCGACGCGACGGGCTCCTATCCTGGGGCCTGCAGGGTTGATCATTTAGCATCCTTTTCCTGTGAATGCTTTTTCTCTCTCTTTGTAGAGGTTTGTCCTTGTTTTTACACGCGTCTCACTCGTTCATTCAAATGCCTCCCTGCTCCCTGCAATTGAAAGGCTGGCTTTGTGCAGAGCCCTGTTCTATCTTTAGTTAACGTTTGCCTCTCTCTATAGATCTAACTCCTTTTCATTTTTTTTTTCTGTTTGTGAAAGCTGTTGAACCATAGCTTCAGCCTTGCTTGGCACAGCGATTCTTAAAGTAGCATCCGTCTTTTCTTTTGTCTCCCTGTAAGCTCTCTTTTGTTTAGTGCGCATCAGACTGGTGACAAGAAAACCTAAAAATAGGACAGAAACCTTGTCTGACTAATGCATTGGACATGCATCAACTTGTGTGTCAGGCATTGGTTCGAACATACATTTCTATGCTCCTTTTCTCTCGAAGCCAATCAAAACTCACCGTTTCCAAGGACTGATGAACAGGGAAAAAAAAGCTGTTGATTATGAGCTTTAATCTTTGTGTAATATATGTGTAAGTCCAAAGGGTGCAGGATTAGCATCCGGGGATGTGGACTCTCGTGTTTGCTTCTGCGTCGGTCTTCATCTCTGGACATCCTCCCTCCACATTAAGTATCAAATGAACTTTGTTCTGCTGGATCCCCCCATCTGACCTGATTGACTACCGAAGCCTGTAGCTACATGTCAGCACAGCTCACACGTCCGCCGTTCTGCACCAGTACCATCTGACAGCAACCCCTTTTGTCCCTTTCCCCTGCCTCCCCTCAAACGTCCATTTTTTTTCCTGACTTTTTGCTGCTAGCCAGACGTTTGTGTTTATTGTCCTTATTCTCTTGCCGCCCGTCAGCCAACTGTTTGGATGTCAGTCGACAAAGGGAGGTTGATGCACGAAAAGTGTGCTCCTCCACGGCTTTACCCTGACCGGTCTGCCGTTGGACCGAACGGTTGACTAAGATTGGAATTGGTCAAAAAAATGAACTAAGTAGGATTACTCACCCTACAGGCTTAAACAGGCAAACCAAATCTGTTCAGGTCAAGTGAGAAATCAAGTCCCACGACAAGCTAATCTGCAGACACTTAAGTTTTTTAAAGCATTTGCTAATTTCCTCTATGCAGTCATCAAAGCTTTGGAAATAATGGTCATATAATCTTGCAAGATCTGCATGCATGAGTTATTCCTAATTTTATTTATCATACAGTACTGTTTTTTTTTTTTTAATGGTGAATTTTATTTTTATCTTTGTTATTGGAGTTGGATCCTCTCTTCTTTTTCATGCCTTTTGGGTACATCTGACTTTGCATATTTAGCAATTGTCTCTAATAACATGTTGCTAAAACGTTACTTATGTGCTGCATTTTGCTAAGCTAAAGCTACCAAGTGTATTCTTGGTTTTTGTAGGACTCGATAGTTTAGCTTGTAGCACACAGGTTTGAGCTGTTTGATTTTAAACCATTAAAACACTACCACGTCTGAACCTCAGCGGACAAATTTAACATTTCTTGTTCACCTGACATCACACCTTTTTTAGCTGAACTGCTAAATATGTTCAAGGAAACGTATCAGTTTCCTAAATATCATTTGTTTTGACTGACGTAACACAATTCAGGCCGCAAAATGTGTGCTTGTTTGTACTGTAATCCGCATTGGGCCTGTTCAGATGAATGTGTTTGTTTAGTAGAGGGCAATTTTAACAAGAAATTGGTCTGCTGCTCTGCAAGCAGAAAGCACATTGATTGTCGCATCAAACCAAAATGATGTGCAAACACCGGCCATCATAGTATTCGGAGCAACAGGAAAAAAATCTCAACACCCGGCCTCCTCCTGCTTTAAACCGCCGTTCCCTTGAGGATAAAAAGCATTTGCTGCTGAAAGTTATATCAGCACATTAAACTTCGGTCATTTGGTTCAAGTTCCTTGTTGTTTATTGCAGCCAAGTAAGCGGCGCAAAGAGGCCGTTATTTACTCTACGAAGATTAACACGGCTGCACATGCACTGCGACGCACCGATGCAGCGCCTGATAAACAGCGGGAGCAGCCCACTTTGACAGACTTTAGAGCCACTGTTATTTGGAGTTGCACTACATTAATTCATGTTATCTTGAGCGTTGGGCGAGAACACGGTCTGGTGTGGCGCATTGAGTTATCCAGCAAGTCGGGGTATTGAAAGTCCCCGGGGGGGATTGAAGCCTATATGGTTCCTAATGTCTCAGACTGTATTATGTCGCAGACTGGCTATCAGATCGACTGTTTTAACGGCATGCAGAGAGCAGCGCAGACAGCAGCTCGCGATCCATTACTCCTCCACACGTTCCCGAGCTCTCGTTCATAACCGGGTTTCTATCGAACCTCGGCAGAACGCCGTCTGTCTCCATCTCACTCTGCGCTGATAGGACTGGACCCGATGCAGACATACATTTCTAAGTAGTTACTGTGCATCTATGCGGGTATCTCAACAGTCAACCAGGTGTTCAGAGGGAAAAGAGTAACTCTGCAAGAAGAGTATAAAAAAAAATGGAAAGAAGAGACGCTTCTTTTAATTCTGCACCTGCAAGTTGCGCTCACCTTTACCTTGCTTTTTTCCCTTTTCATTTTTCAGCCGTGAGTTATAACTCAGCCTTGGCTATGTGATATTGATCTTCATATTTCAGTGAGATTCTGAACAGATACTGAAAAAACGTGCAACTACTGGAGAAGCAAAAAAAAAAAAATAAACACAAAGAATTTGGATTGCGATCTATTTGATAGCCATCGCATGCAGGGACTTGGTGGAGCATAGCAGTTCATTTAAAATGCTATTTGAGTAAAGCGATGATTACGATACCTATTCAGTAGAGAATAGACCTTTCTATTCTCTATTATAAAATAGTAGAGAATATTCTACTATTCTCAACTATTAGAGAATAGTAGAGAGTAGAGAGAGCGGGTGTGTGAAACTTATATAGTTGGATACTTTTTAGGTAATGCTGCTTTTGTTGTTTTATGCTCAATGGGAGCATTTTCTTTACTTCCAGATTTTTTTTGGCGTAGACCATACAAATAAAATCTTAGAAACAGAAATCAGCATACACATGTATTTTTTTAATCTTTGACATTCACTATATTGTTACAGGAAAAAAAAATAGTTATGGATAAGAGACATGTAAGTGAGGTAGAATTTTTTGTTTGTTACTTTTCTAACTTGTGAAGAACGCCAACTTGCCTTACCTGAATAGCATGTACTTGTGTCTTTCCCATTTTGAAGAGAAGTTGAGTAATGGACATCTGTGTCATGTCGAATTTTTACCTTGGGGAAATTACTTAAATGTTTCTTGACACTTGAAAAGGTATGAATTGCAGAATCTCTCCGCAGAATTTGAATTCTCCAATCACACTTTTGCATATCTGCGTTTCATTGTAATCGTAAAGGAAGAAATCATTCTATAGGAAAATAAAGTGTGCTTTTGACACTGCCGAGTATACAATTTGATCACCGCACAACCTGACTGCCACGATTTGTATACATGTCAAAGAGTTGTACCATATGAGCGCTAGATCGCTCATTTGTAATTTATACGACATGCAGCTCTTTAAAAGAATTGACATAATTACAACTCAAACATGACAGCAAAGAGTTAAACAATACTTTATCTCTCATAACATTGTACAAACTGTTTATTCATCTTCTCCTGAAATTACATACATTCACTTTCAAGATATTTGCTTAATTCCTACAGATTGCAGGATGGCTGATGCCTGAAATCTTTACATGTTGCTATCCTATCATAGAAAGCGCAAGGGCAATCATGCATAAACACTTTTAAAAACAGTTTCTTTTAATATGGAAAAAATAAATAAGGTGACATGGAGAAGTAAAGGAACGCAGATAATTCAATTATGATACAGCTGAACACTGAATTTTACTGCAGTGACCCCAATATACACACATTACTAAGAATGGGGAATTATGAAAATGTGACAGAAATTTATGTTCCACTAAATCCTCTCTGTTCATAAAAACAGCGCGAGAACAGCTTTCAAATTTGTAACATAATTTACAAGCAGCAGAAATTCAGCATTTCTGCTGCTGAATAAATGTATTTTAATAAGTTGCCCTTTTTTTCCACAATTTTCAATATGATTAACAAAGTTTTAGTAAGCGTCTTCGGTAATTTGAAAAATTCCTCATTGTGCAGCTTGTGCACTTTTAACCTACAGTAACCCAAAGTGACTAACGTTGACATCTGCAGCCGCCCACTGAGGTCGTGTGACTTTCCAAGACGTTTGTGTACCGTCTCCAAAACTGAGATATTACATCACATTTATTTCAAATCCATTTTAGGAATTGACGGCTGAAACACTTAAGTGTTGTAATGTTCAGCATTACAACACGAAACTATGCAGTTCCCTTTTTCAACAAATTTTGGGATCAAACATATGTTATATCAAACGTTATACCGTAAAATAGGCAAAATATTTTTTTATGTTTTCTGTTTGTTTTGGTCAATATACCTTACATAGATAGGATTTATAAGGTAAAAGTAAGAACAAAAAACAGTTCTAACTTGAGAAAAGTTATTCTTATGTAGCAATACTTGGAATGTCTACAAGAGATGACAAATACTGAATTTCATATATTTATTTATCTTATGATACTTAATCCATGTTTGTCCTCAAAGAGAAGCTATGAGATGTGTTTTCTGTTCTATTTTTCTCATTTGCCTCACAATGTTTTGATGTGAATATATAAATGAGTTGGGCTGGACAGTGGTGCAGTTGGTAGCACTGTTGCCTTGCAGCAAGAAGGTCCTGGGTTCAATTCCCGGCCCGGGGTCTTTCTGCACAGATTTTGCATGTTCTCCCTGTGCATGCGTGGGTTCTCTCCGGATTCTCCGGCTTCCTCCCACAGTCAAAAAAAAAGACCTACTAAAAACATTAATTGGTTTTTCCAAATTTTGTCTGTAAGGTAGCTGGGCTCTCCCTTAGAGAGCTCACCCTATGGAGAAAACCCATTTCGGTCGCTTGTATCAGAGATCTCGTTCTTTCGGTCATGACCCAAAGCTCATGACCATAGATGAGGGTAGGAACGTAGATCGACCGGTAAATTGAGAGCTTTGCCTTTTTGGCTCAGCTATCTCTTCACCACAACAGATCAGTACAGCTCCCGCTTCACGACAGACGCTGCGCCAATCCGCTTGTCGATCTCCTGCTCCCTTCTTCCCTCATTCGTGAACAAGATCCCAAGATACTTGAACTCATGAGGCAGGATACCCCCCTCCCTGACCTGGAGAAGGCACTCTACCCTTTTCCGGCTCAAGACCATGGCCTCAGATTTGGAGGCACTGATCGGCATACCTCTAATTAATTCATAAATATTGTAGGAGCCATATATAAGTTTTTTAGAACTTAATACAAAATGTTATTTTGTGTTTATGTGAGTTTAAATTTTTACTCTTTTATTTGAAAAAGATAAGCATCTGTAATTGTGTTGTGCTTAAGCTTATTACGTGGTGCCTTTTGATTGGTTATTGTCTAATTAGTTTATAATGACCAAAGTACTTGCTTATTGTAGAAGTCTGGCACCTTCAGAGTAAGACAGTCTTTTGACCATCACTTTCTATTTGTTTTGAATCTGTTTGTTATTTTTATTTTCTTTAAACTCAGTAAAGACTTAAAGGTGACTGTCGGATTCAAGACCTTTTTTTTTTTTTTTAGAAGAAATGTGTCATGTATGAAAGAACTTTAAGGGGCTAGACTAGTGAGATCTTGCCACACTTACAAATATCATATGTTAAGGAGGTCTAAGGACGGAAATGGATGCACTTATTTTGCAGAAAAACTTTGGGATTAAATGGACTGTACAACTTTGCAAACAGCAGCCCATTAAAACAGTAGGATTCTTTCACATGGTGCTTAATGTACCTAGGAAATCAGGCCATCTACTGATATTTACTCATTATTTATCGGTACATTGTTTCCTAGTCTGTTGGTAGAAGGTGATGAGTAAAAGAGAGACAGGTGTTATGCCGAGAAACGCATGCCTACAGATGAATTGCATGCCCTGTCGCGGGAGTGCGCATTGCTCTAAACTCGCATATTAATGATAAAACGGCCTGAAATATGATCGAAGAGGAAACTTGTTAAGCTATTCGTAACATTATCACGTTTCTTAACCACGGAAGCCCTAAAACATTGGGTTTTATTTTGCATATTAATTGAAATAAATAGTGTTTTTACACTTTTATTTAGACATACGAGTCAAACGTTTTTCAGTCAGTGTCTGATGAAAGTGTTCTCTGCAGCTGTTGTTTTTCTTTTAACACCATAATAGCTTAAAACATTACAAAACAGAGCCACATTTTGTGGAATATTTAATATCATCCTTTACTGCCTAGACTATTAATGTAGGGGGGGATGCAATTTAATTTCTGATCCTGCCAATATTTGGGTCCTCTGTCTATTGTCCTATTGATATACCAGTAGTTCATAGTACTACTCTGATTACGTAGAAAATGTGAAATCCCTCTTAACTCTTTATTTCTCCAGGTTAGCAGTGGGACGCAATTATCTGTTCACCCTTGTCCCTAGTGGGGTCAGGCAACTCCCGACCCCACTAGAGAGGCCTTCCAGGCAAGAGGAGGGGTCCACCCTGGACAGGTCACCAGTCTGTCGTAGGGCAACACAGAAACAAAGAGGACAAACAACCATGCACACACACACTCACACCTAGGGAGAATTTGAAAAGACCAATTAACCTAACAGTCATGTTCAGTTAATTTGCATGCCCTCTCTATTTTCCTCAGATATTATCCTATAGATGTGAAACTCATACCAGTAGTTCATAGAACTATTCTGATAACATAGAAAAGGTGAAATCCTTCTTAAGTCTTTATTTCTCCATGTTAGCAGTGGGATGCTAAGTCTGCAATTATCGGCAGCTCATAATTTGCTGTCCCAAAATATGCATCACATGCCAACTCAGCCAAATTGAGTTTTAGGAAGGATTTTACCTTTCTACATAACTATTCCTGTTCTCTGAGCTACTGGTAATGTTTCATACCAATAGGATAATATTTGCGGAAAATAGATAGGGCATGCATGTATTAGCAGGCTCAAAATCAATATAGCCAAAAAATGCACCGCCCTCCTAGCTTGAAGAAATAAAGAGTTAAGAGGGAAATAGCCTGTATTACATAATTAGACTTGTCCTCTGAGCTACTGTGAGTTTCACATCAATCGGATAATATTTGGAGAAAATACATAGGGCATACAAATATCAGCAAGCTAATAATTTGCTTTGCCAAAAAA
This sequence comes from Poeciliopsis paucimaculata, assembly GCA_903067055.1. Classification (NCBI taxonomy): domain Eukaryota; kingdom Metazoa; phylum Chordata; class Actinopteri; order Cyprinodontiformes; family Poeciliidae; genus Poeciliopsis; species Poeciliopsis paucimaculata. The sequence goes on along the minus strand of CAEGAD010082295.1, from coordinate 1,744 downwards.
TGCATCCCCTCCCAACTTGAAGAAACAAACAGTTATGAGTGAAATAACTTTTTCTACATAATCACATTTGTTCCATTAACTGATGGTATGAGTTTCATATCAATAGGATAACATTTGAGGAAAATAGAGAGGGCATGCAAATATTGGCAGACTACTAGGGTGCTAACCTGGAGATACAAAGAGTTAAGAGGGGTTTCACATTTTCTACGTAATCAGAGTAGTTTTATGAAATACTGATATGAGTTTTATATCAACAGGACAATAGACAGGGGACCCAAATATTGGCAGGATCAGAAATTAAAATGTATTCCCCCTACATTAAAGGATGATATTAAATGTTCTACAAAATGCGGCTCTGTTTTGTAATGCTTTAAGCTATTATGGTGTTAAAAGAAAAATTGGGGAATTTCAAACCAGCTGCAGAGAACATTTTCATCAGACACTGACTGAAAAACTTTCGACTCGTATGTCTCAATAAAAGTGTAAAAACCCTTTTTATTTCAATTAATCTGCAAAATAAAACCCAACGTTTTAGGGCTTCCATGGTTAAGAAATGTGATAATGTTACGAATATCTTTAAAAGTTCCCTCTTCGGTCATATTTCAGTTTGTTTTATTATTAATATGCGAGAGTTTAGAGCAATGCTTGCTCCCGTGACAGTGATGCAATTCATCTGTAGGCATGCGTTTCTCGGCATAACACCAACTCTTGTCGGCGACTGTTCATGATGTTACATGTCGAAGCAGTAGAAATTCTCTTCTTCGTATTGAAATTCTCACTGAATTAATGCAGTTCATTGTAGATTTTAATATTTCTCTTGCCAGTGTCCTTGTTGCCTGCAGTTCAGTTTTTCTAGGCTAGAGTCCCAACTATAGAATAAAACAGTTCAAATTAAAGAGATCATAATTTTTTGGAAAATATGACCTATTCTTCAATCAGTCCAAGAAGAATATTGTTGATTGGAAAGTAACACATATTTAATGGATTAATAACAGATTTTCCTCCCCGTCTCCTCAGACTGAGTGGCTGTAACCTCTCAGAGAGAAGCTGTGAAGCTCTGTCCTCAGTTCTCAGCTCCCAGTCCTCCAGTCTCAGAGAACTGGACCTGAGTAACAACAACCTGCAGGATTCAGGAGTGAAGCTTCTCTCTGCTGGACTGAAGAGTCCAAACTGCAACCTGGAAACTCTCAGGTAAAATGTTCTCAATCCTGGTGAAACCAGATTTCTGTCCATTACCTGTTAAAAGACATTATGTAAATTTTATTTCAGAAGCAGATTATAACATCAATAGATCTCTGACTGTGATGTGGCTAATCACACTAAGTCTCGACACATAAACTCAGCTGGTTTTTATTTACTCCAGGCTTAAAGAGCCAAGAAGAGAGGTATGCAGAAAGATGGGGATCAGGCTTTAACTGTTACTGTAATGCTGGACACTTGACAGATTGCTGCATCCTCAGTGTACAAAGAAGCATTATTGCAGGTTCTTCCTCCAACCAGTTGTTAGACTTTCTCATCCATTTTACAAATGACAAATGGTGATTTTTATTACCTACAGAATGAAGTAAAGTTTTATTACCATTTTAATATCATAACTAATATAATTTCTTGAATTTTTTTTTCTCCTGTGAAAATGACCTGTTCAGGCCATGGGCTCTACCACAATGTTCTCATCATGTGATGAATTGTGTGTCTGCAGCTTATCAGGCTGTTTGGTCTCAGAGGAAGGCTGTGCTTCTCTGGC
>CAEGAD010082289.1:0-33343 GCA_903067055.1 Poeciliopsis paucimaculata | reverse complement strand
GGTATTGAGGTGGAGGTGGTCAGCACATACAAATACTTGGGCCTACAACTGGACAATAAGCTGAACTGGTCTTCCAAAATATACAATGTGTACAAGAAAGCACAGAGTAGAATGTACTTTGTGAGGAGGTTGGCCTCCTTCAATGTGTGCTCTAAGCTCCTGCACATGTTTTATAGGTCAATTGTGTCTACTGTTTATTCTACGCGATTGTTTGTTGGGGGGGCAATGCAAATAAAAGAGACACACAAAGATTGAACCGCCTCATCTGCAGAGCTGGCTCTGTGGTCGGTGTGAGCCTGGAGTCTGTGGAGACAGTGGTGGAACAGAGGACACTGTCTAAACTCAGTTTAGTCCTGGAGAACACCAGCCATCCCCTGCACACTGTTTTCTCCAACCAGAGGAGCTCCCTCAGCGACAGGTTCCTCTCACTGGGCTGTTCAACTGAGAGGCTTAAAAATTCCTTTGTCCCATTAGGCTTTACAATGCTGTTATTTCTGGGAGGGGAGGTGGGGGGAAGCGGGGTAACTAGTTTCTTTTTAACATATTTAAGCACTTTACTAGACCTTTTTTAGCGGTAACGTTTTTATTATATTTTATGTACTTTTTAAGGATGTCCCCCCGTTGTACGATTTTAATGTTGTGTGGATGTGAAATAATGCATGAGCAACAGACAACCTCAATTTCCCTACGGGATTGATAAAGTTTAACTTAACTTAACTTAACTTAATATTTGTCTCACTTGGCAGTCTGTGCATGCAGCTTATCTCCCGTTTCCTTCACAGTGCGCAAAGCGTGCAGTAACAAATTCTGTTGTGTGGAACTATAACGCTCTGAGAGTGAATGGGGACGTTTTGACCTGCTGAAATAGGATATAATTTATCAACACAACAAATTTAATATGGCATTTAAAAAACAAGCACCTGATGGAGTTTGGCTCCATCAAGTGCAGGAAAAAAAAGGACACCAGGAGTGGCCAGATAGCAGGTAAAGCAGCGCACAACTCACCCAGATTAGCATCATGGTCAGAAACCTAAACAAATAACTCAAAAAATAATTCAAGTCTTCCATCTGGCGGTGTAAGACGCTGGTTCTGCTGTTGCTCCTGGACCACTGCTCAACCTCCATCTGGCAGTGGACTCTCATATCAAATCTCTAGCTGCAGCTTATAACTTAAAAAAAAAAAAAAAAAAAAAAAGATTTCAAATATGTACTAAAATATGTCTATTATGTCTAAATTAGGTTAATTTTTTGCCAGATATTTTTTCCATTTTGCCAGATAACATACCATTTATACCTAAAGCAAAAAATTAACAGCCATTCCAGGTGATCTGAAGTAACTGGTGATCAGCAGAGATTAGCCTCATGGATGATCGGTATTGGAATCGGCAGCAAAAAAAACCTGATCGGAGCATCCCTACTTGATGTTCATATAAAGTTGTGCATATGCCTGTGTATAAGTAAACAGTCAGAAAAGAAAGTCATATGGTCAATATTGTAATATTGACCATATGACAATATCTGTCATATGGTCAGATACTGAAATAATTTGAGGTTGGAAGAGGGTGTTTTCTTAAGCAGTCTGCCCTTCAAGTAATGTATCACTGAGCTGCCCTTGTCTTAGAAAAGAAAGGCAGGGAGGAGGGAAGCTGAAAATGGTAGATGTGAAAACCAGTGGTACGTGCCACCTCGTAGAGCAAATGGTAAGCATCCACATTTGTAGAATAAGGAATCATAGTCAGAATTTACCTCAGTTCATTTCATTTACATTTTTTTGCATAAGTGGGTCTCTATTGGGTCTCTCAATGCCTTTGTCGAGGTGGCTTACCACCTCAACACCTTTTCACCCTATCTCTGGCTCTCCCTTAGAGATAGGGTGAGAAGTTTGGTCATGTGAGAGGGTCTCAGAGTAGAGCCTCTGCTCCTTCACGTCAAGAAGAGCCAGCTGGTTAGGATGACTCCTCCCAGTGTGTTAAAAAGCTTAGGCTTTACATAAAACTGTTCAAGACAATGGCGCGTGTCCTGAAAGTCTATTTTAAAGAATTTATGACACTTTTAAGTGTTTGAAACTCATTTACACCGTAATACCTCAGTGTTGTGGAAGTATATTATGATTCATAGACGTAATAAAGCATTAATGTGGTAGTCTGTAGAGTCATTTGAAGTATCTTTAAATATTTCGACTCTCTGTTCAGGAGACTGTCATCCTTACTGTCTGTCACATGGATGACAGTAAGGAGTAGTTTTCACACCTTAACAGGTCGTATGTATTCAGAGTTCTTGCAGAAAAAGATGTAAACGGCTTGTGGGGCTTTAACTATACATACTCACTCTCATTGCAGCTCAATCTTCATTCAATTTTAACTGCAATTATTTAGCACCTTTAAATCTTTGCTGCATTTTACTGCAATTCACAGACCGCATCCAAAGTGTCATAATTTCTCTGCTGCCAAACGTCTGAGCAAATTTTATCTAGCTTGATAAAAATCTTGATAAAAATTTCAGAATTCTTGCAGAAACTAAACTCAGAAGTCGAAGCTGGTAAACAATCAATAATTGAACAAAGAAAGCCATCAGCCATCAGTGATGAAGTGATAGCATCCGTGTAGAAAACAAGAGAAAGGGAAAGAAGCTCAGCTAATCCAGACTTGCACTCAAGTTCCTCTTCTCTCAAGGCAGTGGCACCAGTTTGTCAATAGGGTCAGAGACTCTCTCTCTCTATTGGGAAATTGTTAATACTTTAAGATTCTTTCTGCGGAATTTCAAGTAAGTTAGCTCAAGCTTATTTTTGGCAGGAGCACAGTTGCCGATTAGAATATGGCTGATCACCCAATCCAGGGTTTCTTTGAAAACAATATTCTCTTGTCGATCTGCGAAGAAGAAACTCACGCATGTGATCTTAAACAGGCCGTCCATCCTTGAAAACTGACTTGTGCAGCTGATTTAAATGAGTGGGCTAAAATTCCTCCAAAGCAATGTGAAAGACTTATTGCCTTATTGCCAAGTACTCAATATACTTGACAGCAGTTGTTTCTGCCAAGGGAGCACAATCAGTCATTAGACTAAAGTGAAGGGATTAGTTTCTAAAGTTATGCCAAGTTGATTTGGAGAGCTTTTTTACACTAATAAAAAAATTATAAAATTTATAAAATTAGTTCAAAGACCTGAAACATATAAGCATCACTAATACATTCACAGCACTGTGTGCTCCTGAGAGTTACATTTTTAAAGTATTCACTCCTTGAAACTGAAAGGCTTAAAAATAATACCTTAAAAAGGCTGTTCAGGCATAAAAAAATAACAAGATGTCACTACTCACGATGCTCCACGTTTTGCCTGTCCAACTCTTTTTGTACTTCTTACTTGCACGTCTTTGCTCTGATGACCTTCTCCTATTCCTCCCAGCGCCTCTTCTCCTTACCTCTGTCTGCCTGCCTGTCACAGTGATACCTGAGTGCAGCGGTTTTGATCTCTGCCTTCAATAATGAATGAAAGGATACAATTCGTCAATCACTTCATAAGCCAAGTAGCCTACACGGCCCAAGGTCAGGACAGTGGCAGCTGTCAGAGGGGGTTGATGGCTTACAGAGACAGGTATGGGTCATTGCATACAGAGCCTAAAGATGGCTCCTGGGGTTGGGCTAAGGAGGATTAGGCAAAAACTCAGCTGAGGAAAAATATTTAAAAATGCTGAAATAGGGATCAGAGAGAAAGTCAGAAAGAAGAATCGACAAGGTGTCAACGACAGACAAGGACAAAGATTAAATCATTTTTGTGTTTAGTGTGTTACTTTTTTGCCTCGTCTCCATATGTGCATGTGTGAAGATTGTGGTGAAAAAGATGGAGCCTTGAGTTGTGTTATCAGAGTATCACGTCTTTATGCCTTCCTGTTTGTGAAGTCTCTCGGTATCAGTCTGGATGGATTGGGTCAAGTGTATTTGTGTGTGTTTATAGCTCAATGACTTTGATGTGTAGGTGGTTCAGTGATTTTGTCTGAGAGCTTCGGGTAGCAGCCAGACGATCATTGATGCACAAGGTGGTGGATTTGGCACAACTCGCCATTCTAGCTTGTCCTGTTTTTCACAGATCCATCAATAAATCTGAATATGATAAATTAATAATATTTTGACAACAAAGATTTGGTTTTAACCTGCAGTGAGATTTCAATTATTAATGAGCAGATGTAAAGTATTAAGGGGAAGATGAATGGATGAATGGGATCTTTTGGAATAAGAAAAGAAATGGATAATTATGTCTGTGTTTGTTTTTGTCACTCAAAAGTATTAAGGTGTTTTTACTGTACTTTCATCTTGGCGCTGCCGTCTCTGTGGGAGGCATTTATTCCACACCCTCCCAATATTCCCATTCATGTCCTTGCTCCTCCTGCTTGCTTCTTGGCCTTTCAGGAGATAGAAGCTGACAGTTGTCTGTGTGTGCGTCCTTCTGACTATGAGATTCTGGGTTTATGGTCACTAAAATCTACTACAGGTGTATGCACAAAGAAAAGTGAAAATCTGATAAGCTGGTCAAATAGCATATTAGCATGCAGATAGCTCTTACATTGACTTGTGAAAATCTCTAGTCTACCAAAGATTGGATCCAAGCAGTCCTTTCCGTTGTAACGTCAATATTCTTTTGAGACTTGACATTTTACATAATGTGCAGAGCCAGATAGTGCTTTCAAAACCGCAGACAATCCATCAAAGAACTGTGCAACGTAAAATTGTCAAAATAAAAACAGCTAAAATAAACATTTAACTTGCGAGTGAATCAAATTTGGTGTAATATTAGAGAGGTTCTAATGGGCAGGAACAGGTTATTTTAAGCTGCTTCTTCATTGTTAAGTCTCACTCTAACCAGACTGGATTTAGGTACTGCAGTCAAAAGATGTAAACTAATATCCATAACTGAACTCTATTAAAAAAATAAAAAATTAAATACTAACACCACAAACAAACTAATATGAAGTAGTTCCATAGTTTCACAACAGTTGGCACAAAACTATGGCTGTGATTTACTCAAGTTGTACCCTGTTTCTTCATAATGTATGTGTTCTTCAGAGAGCTGCTAAATCACAGTCACTCTGCTCCAAATTTTGAGCACGTGTTCCTGGCCCTGCTCAGGATTAAACTCATAATTATGCTTCTCCATACTGGGCAGTTCTCTGACAACAGAGAACTGGTATTGACTGCGCTGGTTGAAATGTTGGAGTTTTCAGTGACCTAAATCACTGGCCAATCAATGATTGCAATCAGGTGTCAATCAAATTGCTTGCTCACAGTGTACAGCTTGGTGCAGATTGTACTACCCTTGAAGTGGAAATTAAAAATAGAGAAGTGCCATGCAGAGCTGTGCAGGACCTTCCAATGGAGATGAATCTGACTGGAGCAAACTGGGGCAGAGCTGGTTAAAGCTGTTCTAGTGGAGAACTCCAATTGGCTCTGTTTCAACCTTGGACCCACATGTAATGGGGAAATTTGGTTCAGCAGACTTCTTTGAATTAGTGGGAGCGTACAGAATTAAATAGATTAAGATTTTTTTTGAGGAGCAAAAGGATCTGTGCTCTCCAGCAGGTTTAGGTTGCAACCAAAACTGCTTTTTCACTGGCAAGTCAGCCGGTTAATGTGCTGTTCGGTTCTACACCAGGTATTATAGGCAGGACATGAGCAGCAGCAGCATGTAGTCGACTCTCCTCTGTTTTCAGAAACATTCATTAATGGAGGACCTTGAGGTTCTGGTTCTGATGGACTAAAATAAACCCAGATATTTAATTTTGCTTGAAATTCATTGCTGGCCCAATATGATAAAGCCTTAGATTAGCTGATTATTTTGCTATACATAAACAATTACATTCTGGCACTTTATGTATTTGAAATGTGCAACCTTTTGGAGGTAAATTCCTTAACAATGTATTAAAATGTCTATTGTAATATGACATAGGAGCATAAGAAGAAATAAAAGAACAGACCCATGAGGAACATAGCCTTGTTTAAGATTTGAAGATTGTTACCTAGCCTTACTGCGAAGGTTTGTTTGTTCAAAGACAATTTAAACCACTGCGATCCAGACCTTTCAATCAATCTAAAGGAAAAAATTATTCTTTTAAAAGCACACTAAGGTCTGGAAGCTAAGATATATTATCTTGCATTCTGGAAATAAAATGCTATTGAAATTTTAAACTGACATTTTAAGCTAGATATCCTGCAGAGATCTTAAAATATCTACATGTGCAGTTATGTGTACTCATATTGTTATAGTGACATTATTAAATGCCAGAGAAGGTGGTAAACTGACATTTTAATGGCCAATCACAGCTTTGATTAAAATCTGTCTTGCTAACATTAAAGAGAATGTGACGCTGCCCAATCAGTAGAGGAACAAAGGCCAGACTGTCAGAAGGCCAAAGTCAATACAGTTACCTCAACAAATTTGTTTTCTTTAAACTGCACTTTGATCAAGTCAATAGGAATGTTACAGTCAAACAAGATAGAAAAACAATCAGTCTGTCTGCTGAATAGGTTGGTCATCGACAATCCTTTGTTTAGGAATCTGCTGTAAATCTTAAAAATAGAAGGAAAACTGAAAGGCAAAGTCAAACGTGCTGACTTTGGATTCTGTATTCAGGGTTTGACTTTTCAGCTTCAGTATATTTTTTTGTTTTTGTGTGTCTGAGCCTGTTGGCAACATGTCTCCTCGTCTGACATGTGCCAATCAGCACATCAGGATCAGTCAGTCATCTGCCAGCTCCTCACAGACACCCATCAGTCAAAGTTTTAGGTAACCATGATTGGAGCAGGCAGGGGATGAGCTCGGGGGGTCCAGAGCTGTGATTGGATGTTGCAGCAGGAAAGGAGGTCAGGGGGCTTGTTAAAACTCAATCAAAACTTGAAAAGTCATGCATTAAATTCCCTGACAAAGTTTAGCATCCACTGTACATTCTAAATACCAGCAACTGATAAAGCAGAGTAAACATGTGCTTCTTCCTTGCAGTCTTGTCTGCTATTTTATCTCCAAGAGTAATATTTCTACCCTGTGGTAGTTTGAATCTCTGCACTCTGACATTCATACAGTTCACCTAAGGCCTTCTGAAAATCAGCAAGGAACCTACGTTCACTTTCATTTCATTATTATCATCAAAGGCAGCAGGTTTTCACTGTTGAACTGATGTCCTCTTTGGAAAGAAGACTCCCTTTTATTCTTCCCCAGTGAACGTGTGAAAACTAAAGATGGGGGAGTGGAGGTTCGGGACTGTGGGGGTTCTCCTGACCCTGGGGCTGATCCTTGGCCTGATTTAGACGCCGACACTGGTCAAGCCAAGAAAAACTGTGCAGCTGGTATTGACATTTATGAGATAAAATCTTACAGTGTGCAGTGGTTAACGAGTCGAATGGTTTGATTTCTTTTTTTGTTTGATCCAGCCACTGCATGTTGCTGTCATTAAAATGACCTTAAACATGTTTAATTTGCATGTTCAAAATAAAGGCTGCTGTCAACACGTCTCAGAAGGATGAATGTAAAGGGATTTAACCAGTTATTTCGTAATCGTCAAATTTCACCTCTAAGGCACAGCTATTCACCTAATGGGGTCAATAGCTGCACCTTAGAGGTTTGCTTTCCTCCAGCTCTTTGCAACACCTAATGCAACTTGGTTGATTAAAATTTTTATGCGGCTTTGTTTTGAATAATGATTTGTATTCTCATTACAAAATAGCTTTTATTGTGATATCTGTTTTGTTTCCCCAAATTTATCTGCTGGTCCAACTTGTCCTCATTTCTCATGGTCTTGACTAGGGATGGGGATATTGCCAAAAAAAGTTATATCACAAAATTTTAAATACCTCAAGAGTGATATCACAGACAATATACTATATTTTTTTCTTTTTTGGGGGAGGGGTTTGATTTATATATATATATATATATATATATATATATATATATATATATAAAGTTTTTTTAGTTTACTGTATAAAGTCACTACATTAAAATATTCATATATTATATATAAAATCACACAATATATTTAATGTGTCAAAGAAAATACAAAACAGATTTGACAAAAAACTGCCCTCTGGTGAAATGCTTAGCTAAATGATAGAGTTAGTTTACAAAATTTAAAATGTTTGATCACAGGCAAAAGAAGGTGTTTAAATAAATCTTTAAAGAAAGTAGCTTAGAGCCAACACTTATTCTACTGCTATATTTGTCATGAGTAGTGGCAGTTTCTGATATGGGAAACCGCCCAGGGCGGCAACTGGTGGGGGAGGCATGAGTCCATTATCGGAGGAATTTTATCTTCTTCAAACCAAGTGGTTAAAGAACAGTTTGAGAAGCACAACAAATTTATGGTGTTGATTTTGCTTCTAAATTTCTCAAAAAACTGAATTTTCTCAAAATTTTGAGAAGATCCAATCAAGATCCAATGCTTGATTGGACCTCAATCCAATCAAGCATCTTTGCGACCTAGTAAAAACCTGCCCCGGATTTTATCCTTTGCTTCATATAAACATGCGCGCAGGCCTTGTTTATTGAGGAATAATTGCTTGCTGGAGGTGTGGACTGACAAGCCAAATTTATGGAGGCCCATAGTCATAACTTAAAAGACTTAAAGAATCTGCTGTTAACAGCTTTAAGCTACATACACCTTCAGGCATCACTTTGGCAACTAAAGTCACGTCTAAAATAAATGCAGGACAAATACGCTACTAGGCCATTGGTCGTAATGTTATGCTTGCTGAAACAGACAAAGACTTTATATTTTTGTTGAGAACTTGACCTGAATGGAACAAATCAGAATTTATTATATTTGGTGTACATTTTAATACAATGTCTAATGTTTTGTTATAAATCTGAGTCCATGTGCCAGTTTCCATATGTTCTATCCATCTGTTTATTTATCTTAAAAGTATTATATAAAACAGTAAATAATGACTTCAAGTATTGATGTTTAGTATTTTGACTCTCAAATGACAAGTTTGAGTGGCGTCAAATATTGGACTCTACCTATGTTGGACAATCTTTCTTAGTACAGAAATTTATGATTTAATTAAATAGTTACTACAAAAAAACTTTTGTCTTTTGCTAATTATGGATACGTTATTAGTGTATAACTCTATTCCACAGTGGTAATTTTAAACTCTTATAGGGTAAATCAATTCACATTTCTGAGCACAAATACCTCACTTTGTTCATTTAATTAACAATTTATGTTCTCACTTTTCAAATCTGACTGGCAGCAACATGCCAGAAACAAAACTCCCAATTCCTCCTCTCGACTCACACACTGTCAGTTCAATTAAAAGATTTTAAATGCCTGGTAAAATAAGTGGAGGCAGACTTATTAGATTAAAACGGAATAGAACTCATTTGCACCCTGGTAATCAAATAGACTCCTGTTAGCGTGGAGAAAAATGCTTAGCCACGCAACTTCCTCCACTTATTGATAGAAAAATGATTTATGAAAGGAAGTGATTTGGGTCTTTTTTTTCATCTTCATGTGTCAGAAAGATGGGGTGAAGTGTGAGTTTGTGTGAGTTTAGCAGTTAGACAGCTAACTCACTCAATCAGTATTCATAGACTATCATCAGTTCTGCCAGCCCTGTCACACAGCAGGGGTTCAGTTCTATGAAGACAAAGTGATTTTTCTGGAATGGGTGACCCTGTTTATGACCTGACATGCACATACACCAGCGAGCCGTGCAGCGCCAAAATACACACTGGTCCAATAATTAAACAGGCAGGAGTGAACTCCACAACTCAATCTTTTCTTTCATCCCTACCACAATTTCTCTCGCTATTATGTTGGTGCTCTGTAATGCATTTACACCACAGGGGTCTCTCTGCATGTCTGAACCCAAACTGGACCACACATACGCATTTTTGACCATGTTTCAATCTTGCTGCTTTAAAAAATAAAAGAACAAAAACAAGCTTTTTATTCATTTTGCTATCCAGGACCTTGACCTCATGCTGGGCCCAAAGGAAAAATATTCACACACTCCTATTTCACCACATCGCTGCCATGCACGAGAATAATAATAACTATTTTTTCACCACTCATCTACTCACCATGAAAGGGGAGAGGGACAAATAGCGGAGTAGGCAGGTTGGAACTGGGTGGACTATCAGCCGTAGAGCAGTAGCCCTGCTCCTCTTACCATCCTTTTAACCCCCCTCTTCCCTCTGCCCTCTATCACAGCGCTCATCTCCCTGGCAAATTGAATTCATCCCTAGAATCTACCTAAAAAGCTTTGTAAGGTCAGTTTGAGAGAGGAGACACACATGGAATGTGGCAGGAGCAGAAGTGTGTATTTGAGTAGTGTTTGCACATGTCTGCCTCTTGACTGTGACATTCTGAAGGCTGAACTGTCCGTTAGGCAACCTTCCTCCTCAGGAAACAGAGTGGGAGCAGACCTTGAACTGCTGCAGACTCTGACAAGGCAGACCGAGGGGCAACAAGTGAAGGCAGGGCAGGGTGGGGGCATTTCTGGTAGACAGACAGGTGGTTGAATACTGCTGATTGTGAGAAAGCAGAAGGCGACAGCTTTATGCTTGAGTGACTAAGTTAAAACAGGCAACATCTGAAAGCTGCTATTAGATGACCTTTCCCCTTTTGATTTCTGCTTTTCTTTGTCTGTTGTTACTAAAAGACAGTTTTTAAAGCAGACGTCATTGACCTCCCTCATTGGAGGGAGGATGAGACTGTTGTATCTGTTCTGGCAGGTTTATTGGGATGGCCTTTATATCTTCATCATCAGCATGTGAATGCTTGTATCATTGTGAATTGGGAATGATTGATGTCATGTAAAGAGTCCTGAAAAGCGTTGTCATTTCTTTTAATAATGTAACAAAATCAAAGGTGCCTGTTTACTTAGTCAATTTTTAATAGCCTACAGCGGGCACAAAAATGTGCTAATATTTTGAATATTACAAAAATGTTTTCCTGGATGTTATGGAAAGATGGTTGACCCTATTGTTACAAGAGAAAACTCTAGTTTTTAAGAAAATGGCTGCTTATCACTTATTCATTAGTCGATTGCTACTATAATATTAATAAACTACTGATTAACTAATTAATTGATAACTTGTATCGCTGGTATGATGGGTAGAACGGGGGGTGGTTAGAAATATTCTACATTAATGAGGATGGATAACCTTTCCTTTTAAGGAGTTGCAGCATGAGGTTTTGTTGATTTTACTACCAATATTTTAGGAACAATATTTTTGTGAAGCTTATACATTGTGGAGTTAGCTGACGGCCCAAATTTATAAAGCTCACTTATCTCTAGAGCCAAATTCACCCATTTATACACTCAAATACACACACATTTATCGACTGTAGGCAACTTGCTGTTAAACACCTTGCCTTTACTGTTCGAAGACATCTACTCAACCTAATGAGCCACAGTCGCCATAGGTAGCTGGCTTGCAGCATTGAACTAAACAAGCACCATACTATTAAAATATTTAGTCACAGAAGGGTCCTTCCTACAGAGTCTGTGGGTTACGATTATAGGTGCATAATGAAAGCATGCCCCCGATTGTGTAGTAATGGATGTGAGAGCTCTCTGACTGTTTGGAGCTACCACATAACTTATGTGGTGAGATCCTTGTTGCTTATTTTTTTTATCATGGTAACATTACAGGGCTGGACATCAGTATAAATTGATAATCAAAGAAGTACACCAACATTGTGCCAATACCACTCTACGTAATTCAATATAATACTTCAGATATCATAGCTGCTGTGCCCACTGCTCTGGCTACCATCAAAGGGATCTCACCAATCAGCTGAAACAAAACAACCCTGATCTCCATCGCAGTTAATACAGTGCCTGAAGCAGAGGTAGCAATATTACTCAGTGACTACTGTAATTCGTCAATACATAAAATTAGCTATTTATCTGGTCCTTACAACACTGAAAAAGAAAAGACAAAAAAAAAAAAAACCCCAAAAAAACCTAATCCACAGGATTTTTTTTGTTGTTGTTCAAAGTATTTTAAGGGAGTACAATCGTTTTCCTCATTCCATAAATAAAAACATTCAGGAATTCCCTTCCCTTGACTGTAATGAGCAACTTAAAGTAGAGAAAAAGAAGCTGACTGATCAAAATAAAAGCATGTCCACAAAAATTTACATTTGTGCAACTATCACCCTTGCTTGCTCTGATTTGAATGTTGTGTTGACAGTGAACCTCTTGGTTTAAATTTACAGATTAAGTTGCTAAAGGAAGATCGGACTCAATAACTACATCTGATCTAATGGTCATGCATCAAGATTTCTTGCCGAATTTTCACATCACAAACAAATGACAGAAGCCATTGACACATGGCACCAAACCCTATCATGTCCAGACATTTAACCAATGGTCGTATTGTGATGCTAACCTATTTAAACCCCAATTTTTCCCAGACATGAAAATATTAAAATCAGATGTCATTGATAGCCCTTTAAACTAATTAAGGAAAAATAATTTTAAAAATTGTGGAAAAGTATATGAAAAAGTGTGGTTTATGATCAGTCATAATTGTGATTGGTGGGATAATATGGTGCACTTACTAAGATGAGCTAAAAGTACTTTTTTCCAAATAGAAAAGATAATAAAAGGTGAACATTGTTTCTTTATGTTAATATAGCTTGTCAGAGCATTTTTTTAGTGCAACATTTGCTCTGTAAAGTAAAAATTTGACTCTGTATATTCTAAACCATGATAAATTTGAGTGCTTGATTGTTTATGCATAAATATATTGAACTTCAGACTGTTGTAGTGTTATGTTATCATGTTAACATAGATCATAAGAATAACATCTATAGTAGAGGCCTTCATTCATATTGTTAAAAATCATGAACATCTGACAGTCTCACTGTCATACAGTAATAAACTTCATCCAGGGATCTTCAACTCCAGAGACTGAGGGCTGGTGTCAGGCATCTTTTCCATCCATCTCTGCTTCAATACACCTGAATCAGGTGATTAGCAGGACTCTGGACAACTGGACTGCATACTGAGGAGATCATCCATTTGATTCACGTGTGTCGGACTGGGGACACACCTGAAGGTTGCAGAATACCAGACCCCGATGCCTGGAATCAAAGGCCAGTTGTTTGGCTCACCGTTTGGTGACTTTGGTATTCTTCAATTTTGGATTATTTCATCCCCTCCTTGCTTTCCATGATCTTTCTTGAAGCACTCAATGTGCAATAAAGCCTTGAATTTCTCCCAGGCATGAGTGGCGCAAAAGCAACATCTCTGAAAACAATTCTTGCATTGACTGACCAGTAAGTGTCCATTTGAAATCTATTTCCATGACCTACAGACTTTGTTCCAAGCCTTTGCATAAGATAATAAGTCACAACCCATGAGAAGGTGAGCAAATCAGTCGTCCCTCCTATAACACATTTTTAAAATATCTAAAAGGTAAATTGCCTGTACTTGTATAGTTCTTTATCAAGTCCAAATGCACTGAAAGTGCTTTTCACCACATTTAGTCATTCACTCATTCACACACTTTGTCACACACTGATGGCAGTAAGCTACTATATTGTAGCAACAGCTTCCCTGGCACAGTTTGACAGCAGTGAGGCAGTCATACCCTGGCACCACCGGGTTCTCTTACTACCATTGACAGGCATGGCGGTTGATCTTGATCAAGGCCACAACGACTGACATAGACAAAGTGGGGATTCCAGCCGGCAACCCACCAGTTACAAGATAAACTCCAACCGCCTAAGCTACAGTCATCCTATTTACAGGTGCACTTTTGAGATGAGCCACTACCACTTCTTGGACCAGATCATGATTCTGTACCTTGAGGGGTTTAGGTTGGGATGGGTTGGGTATGCCTCTCATGTGCTCTTTGATCTATTTGACATCGGTCTCTCTGTAGTTCTTTCTCATCTTTGTTTCTACTGTGAAAATATTGCCATCTTTCTAGTAGACCACCGGTTTCTCATCTTGTGTCAGAACCTCATTTGGATCCTCTTTAGTTTTAAAGGGTACATCAAAAAGACATTTGTCCCTTCATCATAAACTTTGCAGGTAGTAACAAAGTGCCACATGACTGGTGAAGGGGGAGATCATCCTCTTTTCCCATGAACTGATCATATGCATTCAAAATCAGGCATGGATTATCCCCGTCGAAGCCACCACTACCAAAATCAGTAAGAATTCCATCTTTCTCATAACTACATTGTTGTATACTTTGTCTGGCCATCACTAAGTCCAACAAATCAAGAACCACACTCAAAATTAATCTTAAAAAGGAAGAAGTTTGGAATTGGAGAAATCTGGTACATATTTAAATAAGTACACCTAGGACAAATGTATTGTCCCACCGGTCACTTTTGTGACTGTCAACATGTTTGCACATCCTGCTCACACACCAAACCGATTTTTGTAAATGCAAAGGTGAATATCATAACTAGACACTTTAAAGATGATGTGCACCAAAAAGCTTTGTTGTATGTTTATTTAAACATACATTGCTAGCCTCTTCTTTGGGATGTTTGTGGCAGTCTCTCTCTCGCCAAGGTGTAACCAAGATATAAACAGCTCTGGTCATGTGATAGTTTACGCTAAACATGTGATACTGCATCAGTATTATCTAAACACTAAACTTTCAATATTTGCTGAACATTAACTGGAAATTTAAACCGTAAGCTTTTTGGAGTCCTTGAAAGTGAAATCAATTTCTTGGTCACTATTGTGACCGGTGGGTTTAAATGGGTTAACGTGAGACAGCCGAAAAGAGGGGTGGAGGGAAGGGTTGAGCCATCAAACCGTCAGCTTCAGAAACCACACAACCACAAAACCTTACAAAAGTTCATGTGGGGTCAATGCGACCCCACCAGATGACACAAAGGGTAAGAAAGCTTGCCTCTTTGTGGGGAGAGCTAAACTCCCTCCCCACAGAGGGAGTTTGGTGCCATCTTGGTAAAAGATGGTGCCAAGTTTTAAAAAAACTCTTTATTTCCATTCTCTCTCATCCTTGGTTGCTTTCTTTCTCACAAACTTCACAGGCTGAAGTGAATTATAATTCTGGACAGCAATATGACATTGCAGTCTGCACAACCAGACAGCGTGTGTACAAATGGGATATTCCAAATAAATCCTGATGGAGACGTACACATGGAGATGGAGATAGAGATGTTCCTGTCTCACTTTTATGCATGCACATGCACACATACATGTATGTGCCCACAAACACAAAGTCCCATATAAGTTTCTCTGGGATTGAACACTTCCCTCTAGCACACAGAGATGGCATCTATCAATCTTAAAAAAGAAAAAATCTTACACATAAGAGAAAGAAAAAAGCTGAAGTTGCACAAAAATAGAAATTCCATTATTTTGATGGTATAAGAAATGTCTTGCAATGCAACGCAATACATTTAACAAGATCATTTTACCATTTGGAAAGATTCAATCAACATCCTTTAATTTGAATAATTTTATAGACTCCAATAAGAAAGTGAAAAATAAATTACCCTTTAACTTTCTAGTGCATTTTTTTGGACTGGAAACCAAGATGCAATGGTTTAATTTGAAATTTCCTTTCATTAGAAGTTGTTTTCATTTCACTTCTGTATTTGGAAAGTTTCCACCACATATCAATCATGAGCAACACATACTGAGAGCAAGTGGAAAAAAAATATTCAATTTCTTCATTACTCAGTAAAAAATGGGACAGCGTTTGAGTTTCTCTTCTTAACATTGCCAGTTCTTTGATGTGACTGCTACAAGAATGCCCTACTGGCACTGAAGTAATGGAGTAAGACTCCTGCAAATTCAATTATTTTAATTACATAAGGTGGAAAAGTTACAACGCAGAAACAAATATTGTAATCAAATCTCTACCCCAAACTGTGGGGTAGGGATTTCATATATATATATATACATGTGCGGTCAGGGGAGGCAAGTGAGGCAGAGCCTCACCTGTAATAATGGAAAAATATAATGATAAAATGATTTATATTGCTATCACCCCGTGGTCTGTACTGTAAAGTATTTATTTTTTATTTGGCTTAACCAATTTTGATTATTTTTTCTTCAGAATCACTGAACTTTCGCATTTTCCCGTTCACATGCTCGGAAGCAAAGCCGCTGAGGCAGCAGCGAGCCTCACTTAGGATTGCGCAAGCTCTGGCTAACTACACTGGCTGCCATTCGATGAGAGCATGCTCCTCCTGCCTGTACGTCACCAATAAAATGTTAAAGAACGTTTAATATATGAACTGACTTTCCATAATTCAGGTTATGTATATAACCTGAATTAGTGTCACACCGACTGTATGTGTATACCATCTTTCGTGTGCTGAGGAGCGATCAGAAACAGCAGAGAACAGATTCGAGGTGAGGTAGACAGTTCTCTTGTCTCATGGCAGGGGGCGCTCATGACCCAGAAATCCATATGTCAGTTGCTATGGACACGAGTCTGCCTGGCCAGTGCAGAGTGAGAAAGACGTGGTCTGAGTTGAACTTTAACGTTTTTTCCCTTTGCTGTGGAGCACAGCACAAAATTAATAATACCTAAATTTCCAAGTTTTATTGAGTTAACGGAATTATTCCATGGCGGCAGCGCGGCTATGGATGGCATGTCACTTCACAGATCTGTTGAGCATGTAGGCAAATTTGGTCCGCAACAAAATTGACCAAATTTGCCTGGGGGAAATTTATGGCTTAAGCTACAATGAGTTGGAGGATGGGAGAAATGAAACTGTGTCACTGACTTGTCAACCTGTCAATACATACTACAGGGAGCTGATAAACTCACTTTATTATTCACACTTTTCTGTATGAATGAAACATTTAAAGCCACAACACATTTTCACATGCTGCTATTTTCCAGTTAATCCTGACCTGGCCACGTGTTGAGAGATCCACTACCCTTGCTGCTGTGCACAAGCTGTTTTGCCATGATGCCAGTGTATTGTGTGATGGTGAGCCAGCTCAGAGCACCTGAGCCAGAAGTTAAAGACTTGATGGCACTGTTAAGACAGCTGCTGCAGCTGAACCATTTTGCAGATCTGCTTTGCAAGGCTGGCCAAGTTGATTTCAACAGGCTAATCAGATTCTATTCAGAGAGTCGGGGCGGAAGGGTTTAATTTAATTAATTATTATAGGGTTTGCATCGCTTCATTCTCAGAACATGCGTACAACATTTGAACATGTTGAAAGGTGATCAAACATGTCTGTTAGTCTCAAATCACTAAGACTGATACAGATTTTGCTCAGTAATATCCCAATTTTTAGCATCAACTCAGACTAGTTTCTCAGTTCCATCTGCTGAAGGAGATTCACATAATGATGCTGCTACCACAATGTTTCACTGGAAGGATGGTGTTCTTGGCGTGATCAGATGTGTTGATTTTGTATCAGACATAGTGGTTTCCTTGGTGACTAAAAAGTTACGTTTTGGTCGCAGTTCCCTCCATACATATGGCTTACTGTGGCTGTATGGACAGACAGTCCAGTCTCTGTTCGTTAACTCTGCAACTAGTCTGTGAGTTTTGGTGGGCTTGCCTTTTTTGACAGGTTTGTTGTCGTACCATGTTCTTTCTGTTTGATGAGAATGGATTTGATGATGCTCCAGTGAAGCACCAAAGATCTAGATTTTTTTTTATATCCCAAACCCGATTTGTATTTCTGAACAACTTTGACCTGTTCTCCTCTTTTCTCCCTGGTGTTCATGGTGTTGTTTGGTTCGAGCTGGTGCTGCAGCCTCTGGGTTTGTATGTGCTGACAGATATTGGGATTCCTATATTACATACAGATGCATTTTGTTTCACTAAGCATGTGACTAATCAAGGTAATCAGTTGGACCTGAAATGTTTAGGGGCTTTATACAAAAGGCATGTGCACATATCAATTTAAATTTTTTATTACTTATTTTTAGATGTCTTTATTTGTTCTTATTTCACTTCACCATCTTAAAATCTTTTGTGTGGATGCATCCTATGCCATTTAGATAGAAAAAAAAAACATTCAAATACAGCTTGGGATGTAATAAGACACAAATGAAAATCCCAAGATGCGTAAATACTTTTGCAAGGCACTATATATTTCATTTATTTCAGGAGCAGAAAAAATGGTCACAGAAACTTAAGTGTCTTTCAAGATTTGAATTCCTTTAAACTGTTCAGTATGCATTCCAGTAAGATGTTACAAAAGGCTGTCAGGTGATCATTTTTAGACTCACCCCAACAATAAAGAGTGGGGTAGAACCAAATACAAATGAATAAAGTCACAGAGTTTGTTCCATCTCTTTGAAGCCTGAAGTCCTTTTGGAAGTCTGTTAATTACATGTTTCTCTGTGTTCATCAGAAGTTGCTCCCTACTTGCAAGGAGGAGAACGGGAGCAGCAGGTGGTGCTGGAGGGAAACAGGCTGGTGCTGACCTGCCCAGCTGGAGGCAGCTGGCCTTTGCAGTATCGCTGGACTCTGAACAACACTAACATTACAGACTGGACACCACAATACAGGTTAGCTTCTGGTTTTTTATGATTCTGGTATTGATTCCTCTCTGATCCTGTAATGCATTTTTCTTTCCATCTATTTTTGTAGTCATTTTGAATAAGTTGGAGAAGGTCAGAGCGTTTAAACAGCAGTACCAAATTCTAAAAATTGATTAATACAGTTGCATTTGCACCATGAGAATATGTATATTATGTATTGGGAAAAGAGGAGTAGCATCAATCAATACTTCTGAGTTATTTCTTTGCTTTTCACTCTCCGTCTCTCTCCCTCTTTCTCCGTCTCCATGTCCCACTGTGAGTTGGAGGTAAAAACTAAGCAGTGCCTTTTGATAAAACTGCAGCTGTGAAACAAAATTGTTTTTCTCATCATTCAGAAAGAGGAAGAATCTTGGGAAAGCATACACACTGAGGAAAAAAGAGGTTGAGCAAGCATTTTGTAGGCAGACAATTGTCTAAGCCAGGAGGCATTGTTTAGCACTGGACTGCTCTCCGTGTTATAACCACTTCAATTTGGTGAGTCAGGCCTATTCTGAATTGGCAAGGCACTGTGAAAATGAGTGCCCAACACTGAAATTATAAGCCTGATTCACCTATATAATGTATACCTTTATGCTTTTGTGCTACCTCAATGCACATTCAAAGTTAGCGAGTTGTGTTTTGCTTTATAGCTCAGTTGTTTGTAAGAATTCATTTTGTCGTTCTTGTTTTTCCTTTCTTCATGTTGTTTACTCACTTGGATTTTTAACAGGTTTTGTTGCATAATAGTTTTAAATCGTCCATCACAGTGACTGATATCCCTATTAACCACTGATCTGCACTTTAATGCTAATTGTGTTAGCTTCAGCTCTGCCAAATGAAATCGTTAAACTTTTGGGGGTTTTTTTCTTTGAAAGTATTCCTAAGAAGTGCACTAAAGTTTAACTGTGTGTATATATATATACATATATATATAAGAGGTGCTTCCATTGCCAATGAGAACTTCTTTCATATTTATGTTTTTTCTTCCCTTTGTGTGGAAAGTACTCCTGTATCTGTAATTCCTTCTGTATTTTAACAGTTTCTCTCAATAGAAAGTACTTCTATTGAGAGTACTTTCTATTGTGCTTATGTATTTAATTAGATTTTTTTTTTCCTGTAGTCATCCTAAATATTATTGTCTTCATCCCTTTTGTTCCAATTGATTAATAATTGAACATTTGGGGGATTGTGCTTGCAGGTAAAAATGTCCCAGGCCTCAGTGCTGAGGATTCAAAGTCATTACCAGGCCACGTATTGTAACAATAGGATCAAAAATAGTGTCCATGAAGATAAAGCAAAACAGCTTAACTGATTTTGTCATAATACTAGTTGTGACTGACATCTTGCATTTATCTAATAATATCTGGCACTCTCAAAGAACTGGGGTGTAAAGCTTTTGTTTCCCCTGCACTAAAATCTGCCAAATCAAGTCCAGTTTTCAGGATGATGTTCAGTGATAGTTTTCTCCATCACAGAGGCTAAAAAAATTCCACATCTACACCAAAAAGTTTACATTCAGGCACATCCAACCAGAGAATGGCCTCTGGGTACTTGGCTTCTACATGTTTGTCATTTCTCAAACATATTTTATGAAAATCAAAAATAATAAAAAAATAAAAACAGCAGACTGCTTTGCCTTTAATTCAACTTTCTTCTTGTCACACTCACATACAGTTCATATGTTTAAAAAGTGTGTAACTCAAAAGGTTTTACCCAAGTCATACATTTTGAAATGTAATCCTGGATACTGATGAAATGTATGTAAACTTTTGAATTCAAGGAGAGTTACAAAAAAAAAAAGTATCTGAAAAATATCCTTGCTAAACTTACTAGCATTTAGGAAACACAATTTGGATAACTGACCATACATGAGAGGTTTGGCCAGATTTAACTTCAGACAGTGAGAATAAATGTGTTTTTATTTGGTGTATGTAAATATCTGGTTTCAACTGTGGCTGTATTTTCTGTCCTAAAAAGCCATTTTACATATCTGATTAGAATGTAATGGCAGGCTGACAGAGATGGAAAGATTCAGCATTAGACGGCTTCCAACATGAAAATCTGTTTCTGGATTAGAGTTGCTGCGTAATGTGTCATTCCTGATTCAAGCTGTCTCTGCGCCTTTGATGTACATGCATGCCTGTTTGTGTGTTTGTGTACTTTGGCAGCACATTTCGACAGCCTGGGAGTTAAGTACTTGGCTGTCCTGGTATTCATAATGAGCCCCAAAGCAGTGTCCAGTGTCCAGTTTGACTGTGTCTATCCAGCTTCTTGCGTGCATGTGTGTGTCTATGTGCGTTTGTGTCTGTGCATTTGTCCAGCATGACAACCTAGATCCGATGCCAGCTCTTCCATTAGTGAGGTGCTGTGCATTAAAACCCCATTAACAGCCCTTCTAAGGAAGAAATACATGAGCACAGTTAAAAGAAAACTCAAAATATTCTAGCACCCGCATATGTTTATTCTCACAAAACATAAACAGATGCAACCCAGCAACCACAGGGCCAATCTATTTTCTCTATCAAGGTCATGGATGAAAATGCCCAAACAGACCTCCTTCTGCTTCCCAGAACCTTCCTTTTGTTATTATTTTTCCAAAATTCTGAGAGATGCACGTAGTCTCAGAGCTATCTCCATTATCTCTGTTGTCCTTTAGGTTGTCTGTGCCATCTCTGCAGAGGGCTGATGCTGGCTTGTATCAGTGCATGGTGAGGAACAGGATGGGGGCTGCAATACACAGGAGAATAGAGGTACACGTTGCCTGTAAGTATATGAACATGCACACATTAATCTAAACTCTACTCATAATTTCAGCTGTGTACATCGCTCTGCAGTTATGCCAGTTTCTTAATAGGCAATTGTGAAATAAGATTTTAATAGAATGTTTCCAACATTTTAACTGTTTGGTTTCACCTGGAGAGGAACGTTTCTATTATTTTGTCTTAAAATGGTCCACAGATTTTAATGGAAGTCCAGATTTATGGCCTTCAGTTTCCTTTTCATTCATACTTCAGTGGGAAATATTATTTTATCCAGTAAAATAAAATATAATCCCAGTAAGGAGTTGATTTTAGTTCAGGTAAAACTGAACAGTAAAAAAGGGTGCTGGAATCAGGACAGTCTGGATGTACATTGGACTCCCAGTATTCATGGAGGTCAGGGACCACCAGGGGAGACTGGGTGTTTAGAGATCTTTTATTCAAAAAAGTGGAACCATTATAGTAAGGCATAAAAACTTTAATTGCAGTATGAAAAACACTTTTTTTAATACTGCAATTACATTACAGTATGTAATTACATTACTAAATTTTTATAATGTAATAATTATTTTACATTATCAAAACTATTATTTGATAATGTATTCAATAACAAAAAATAAAAATAAGTTACCAAAAGCCTATTAAACATGCAACTTATAAAAGTCACAGCAACCTCCAAAGCTAAACAAACCAAATGGATAGGTTTTTAGACTGGTTTCAGGATGCTTATAACTGCCTATTCTAATTGTTCAAACACAAAATATACCTTAATTTTCATTAATATAAACAATGGAAAAAATCTTAGCACATCTCCAATCTTTCTTATCTTCACTCATTGGGATACAGCCAATCAGTGTCAAGTAAAATGAATTGTTCTCCTGGATTGGGTGCCTAGCAAACATGTCAAGTATCGTTGCTCCCAGGCAGGGGTGTCAAACTCCAGTTCTCAAGGGCCACTGTCCTGCAGTTTTTAGATGTGCCACAGGTACAAAACACTGGAATGAAATGGCTTATTTATCCCCTTCTTGTGTACATTAGTTCTTCAGAGCCCTAATGACCTAATTATTCTATTCAGGTGTAGTGCAGCAGAGGCAGCTCTAACAGTTGCAGGGCAGTGGCCCTCTAGGACTGAAGTTTGACACCTGTGCTCTAAGGAATTCAGCTTCCAAAGCTGCATTTTCCTGGAGTTATGTTCCACAGAAAGATCTATGCATACTGAACTGCAAATAGGTAAGGGGCTACTGTAGATATTAGTAAAGATTAGATTGCTGATCGTTACTTTTAACATAATTTGCGTTATGAGCTGTGATACTGCAAAGGATTTGACATAATCTTGAAAACAAATTGTATTGTCAAGCTCAAAATTGTTCCAAATCTCCTTTGTCGTCTGCACACCAACAAAACCTCTATTCATTCAGGTTATTTACCAAAACAAGAAATACACTAATGTTAAAATCTAGCCAGATATTATTGTTACAATAGACATTTATATCATTCCTGTGGTGAGTTAACCCTTTCTCTTTTTGTTTTTTTTCTCCAAGTTCTGGGAAATTTCAGTTCTGGAGAGCAGAGGAAGACAGCGACTCAGGGCCGAGCCGTCATTATCAGCCCACCTCCGCTGGCTTCGTTTCCCCAACCTCTGGTCACATGGTACAAAGACGGACATAAGATCATCCCCAGCAACCGATTGTAAGTTATTTTTATCTAACTCTTCCCTTCCTCACTGTCCAGCACATGCTCACACTGCTTTTCAACTCAATTCAAAAATTAAAAACTTCACTTCAAAAAGACTTTATTAATCCCAAATGAAATTAAAATAATTTTACTCTGACATGCATATTTTTGAGTGCTCTTTGCATCTAACAAAACACAGCTTTAGATACAATCTGAATTTTGTGTTTCTCATCCCTCAGTGCTGTATTAATTACTGTGCTCTGGAAATCGTTGGATGGCAGATGTCATGCATAATAAGCTGTTTAGACAGCTGACCATTTTCATTACAATTGACAAAAGACATTATCAAGAAGAGATTAAACTGAGTTCTCTATGAATCTAATCTAGAAGCTTAGTAAATGAATTCATTTGCAAAGAAGATGTTCTTTTGTATAAATTAGTACAACAGAAAAGTGCAAGGTCATTAGATGTTTCATGTAGATTTATTTCTGATACCATTGTCTGGCTCCTTTTGAAATGTCTCCAATTTGCATTTTATTTCTTAGTTGCTGCAGACATTTTTCTGAATAATAACCACAGTCCTTTAATAATGAAGGTAATGCTGACAGAGAAAAAGACCTTCTGTGAAGGTTTTCTGGTGGAGTTTTCTGTGTGTGTCCATTTTGAAATCGTTCTTCAGTGAAATTGTTTGCTGAAACTGAGTCCTTCTCTCATTTTTGTTCTCCTAACTGGGGATAACCAACTGTCAGTACACATTTCATGTGTGTAACCTCTTTAGAACAGTCTGAATCTTTTTAACTTTGCTGCTAAATATGGATAAAACTGTCACCTTAATGGAGCTCACCGATGGTGAACTGCAACTTTGTTTCCATTCAAAAAATCTGTATGCATTGAAAAAGTGTTTCCTGCCAGACCAGTATATTTACTGAGCCTCATCCTGCTTCATTGCAAAAAAAATAAAAAAATAAAATAATAAAATAAAATAAATAAAAATCATCTTGTGAGAATGCTAAATTTGTGGACTAGGTTTAAGCCAACAGACACTGTTTTTTATCATTTCTTTCATTTTTAGGTGGCCAAATATTGATAATCCAATAAATGATCACATTTCATGTTAAAGACCATATATCACTCTTGCAACTTATTTTCAGTAGCCTTCAGGTAAGTGACTCATGAAACTTATATTAATTTTTGTGATCCAAACAAAAACATATAAAAATAACTGAGCTCTGGGCAGAGAAAAGATGTCGAAGAACTATGAAGCTAAGATCGGTCAACACAAGGCAAAACTTGAGTTAAGAAAGTGAAGATATGTATGGGGATTTATTAGTCAGCAGATCATACTGTAAGGGTTGGGTTTTTCTGTGTGTAAGATTGTGGACAGCTTTGAAGGTAAGGAGGAGTACTTTGTAGTTGTTGCGATATGAGATGGAAACCAATGGCGCTGTTGTAGAACAGGTGTGATGTGATGGATTGAGGGGTTGGTGTGATGATATGGACAGCTGAATTTGAATCTGTTGTAATTCATGGAAGGTATTCTGTGGCAGGCCAAAGAGAAGAGAATTACAGAAATCTGAATGAGAGATGACCAGACGGCAAACCAGAAGAGCAGTGGAGTGAGGAGTGACAGAGATAATTAATATTTCAAAGATGGAAGTAGGCAGATGAAGTGATATTACTGACATGGAGGTGACAGAGAGCCTGCTGTGGAGGATGACAGCCAGACTCTTGACCTGAGGGGAGGGAAAGATATGGCGGAGTTATTAACCAGAATGGATAAGTTATGCAGTTTACTTAGTATTGATTTAGTGACAATGAAAAGAAGTTCTGTTTTATTGTAAATTAAATTAACTCTTAAATACCTCAGAGTTCTCTGAGATGAGTTTGAAGAATTACAGTAACAGGTCAGAGGGAGCTCTGGGTATCTCTGCTTTAGGTGTTGCCTCCAAAGCCCGACCTTCAATAAGTCATAGAAATAACTGAGTCTCTCGCTTTCCATCTGAAGTGTTAATGTGATCAGAATGTAGACGTTCATGTAGATGGAAAGGAAGTCTTCTGATTTGCTTGGAGCCACTGACACACCATGATTCATGCTCAACACTTCCTTTGACTCTGCACTGAAAAGACTAATTTGCAGTTTTTTTCACAACTCCCTTCTTGTCTCAGCAAGAAATGTGTCAACCCCCCTGATGCTTTTGCTGCGTCTCTTAACTCATTCTTTTCTACCTCTAATTTATTCTTCATGTTGCTTGGTTCTCTTACTTGCTTAGTCTCTGTTATTTTTGCAGTTTCTTTTTTGCTTCAGAAGTGGCTCAAAAGCCAGGAACTTGTGTTCCTGAATAAACTGCCTAACTTCAGAGGTGTAACATGTAGATGTGCAATCGGATGTAATCCATCTCTGCAGGCCGGTCCAGTTCGGCGTGAGCATCTCTGAGAGTGCTCATGCGTGCTAGAAGGCAGTGCAGTGAATATTTGCACATTTCACCATGTGTGACTGTCTAGGCGCTGAAGTGTTTGTGTGTAAGGTTATATTGGCTGATCTCGCAGGCCGGTGGGACACGACCAGATGGTGTCTGGCTTTTGGCTGTCTTTGTGGTTACCAAGTTGATGGTGTCGTTTATGAAATTTATTGATCCAATATGCATGACTCCCAGGGTCCTTAACCCTGTCCCGTTGTCTGTGGTCCACACTGCTCAAGATTTATGTCAACCTGCCTGCCTGTAATGCTGCTCTGCATAGCCAGCGCACACACAACATCTGTATGTCTCCACTTTCCCTACTCTTATATTCGGTGGAGGTCGGTGAAGACTCGCAAATTCCCTGTCCATCAAACTGGTCATTGAAAGCAGAGCAAGGTGTTTCTTCTCTCTCACTCTGCTCTAATCTACCAGTCTTTGTTGAGATGTCATCTCCAAAGTCACAGTCCAACTGATATCAAGACATGCCAAGAGTTTACAAAGTTGCTGCTTCCAACCTGCTACAATTTCCCACTGCACTGTTCCTGCAGTCTTAAATCATTTTATTGGATGCCAGACAAGGAGCTGGAAGGATTAAAGTCTTCTGTGTGAAGCTTGCCCCTTCCCCACCTATTATTGTGATCTGATGGTCAGCTGGCTAAGGTTAGGGCACCTGTATCTCACTCGTGAGAAAGACAGCTGAGATGAGTTGTTTGAAAGCATTTATTTAATAAATACAAAATCAAAGTAAATGATTTCACACTAACACTGATTTGAAACTCAGCGTACATCAACATATATTACAATATAATCAAAATGTTCTCTTATTGGAAGAATTTCCTTAAAAAAGTAAAACTCAGATTTATTACAAACATATATTTTATTTTACCTCTTTTTAAAAAAAAATTAATTTTCATAAATGATTGACAAAGTGATTCATATATTGCTATTTTATACCACAACCAGTAACTGTCACCTTCAGTTGTTATGAAAATGCTGAATATATCAAAAACAGCTTAAAGAAAGAACTCTGACGATGCCTCAGTTACATATGTTGCCTTGAAATTGTCCTCATTTTCTTAAGGAACCTCCTGACCTTTCCAACTCTCTTCCTTCAGTATGTCATCACAACACAGTTTCTTCAACCTGTTCACAATCGGTCTTAAGAGCATTTTACAGATCCATTCAGTATTTTGAATGTTATTGAAAAGTCATTTTATTATTGGAACTTTATTAGTAAGTGAAACACTTTATATAAATAATTACACAGAAATAGATATTTGAAAGTCTTGATTTCTGTTAATAATAATGTAATTCTATTTTTTGCCAGTAAAAATGACATTTGCAAGTAAAAAAAAATTGAAAAACACTTTTTAAAGAAAGAAATGTGGGCTTCATGAAAAGTATGTTTAAAATTTACTTAAGTCATTTTAAAAATGAATCTGACAAACATGGCTCATCAGGACATACATTCTAATTGATCAATTATGATTGCATGTAGTTTCTATGATGAGGTCAGCAGACACACAGTCCCACCAGGTGTTTGCTAATTGCTGCTGCCACTTGTCAGAAGAAACTGAGTGGGGAAGGTGAGCGAAAAGGAAAAGGAAGCTCAGCTGGAGATAAAATTTTCAACCTACAGAAAAGTAATAATAATACATTTTACTTTTAGGTGCCTTTATTGTATGAAGGTAAGGCAACAACAGATTGTGGGTTTGTGTTAGTCAAAGGAAAAATATGCTAGAAGAAGACGTAGAAGCAACAGACATAACTGCAGCCCAGGGAGCACCATTAAAAGCAAAGCTCCTGCAGAAGTTTTGGCAAAGCTCCTAATGAAGTTTGGGGAAGATTCACAAGCAGAGTCCTGCAGCTGAAGTCAGTGCTTCAAAATCACACACTGGTCCAATCCAGAATGTGGGCTTCCACCCCATGGACAAGATTCAGCTTCAGCAGTGTCTTCCACGGACTAAGGAATCTCGCATATTAACTGGCACGTCATAATTGTCACATAGCTCATTGCTAGTTTATATATAATTCTCATTCAATGAGTTTCCTTTATTTTCATGTCTATTGACATTGTAGATTCATACTGAAGGCATCAAAACTATGAATTAACACATGCGGAAATATGTACTAAACAAAAAAGTGTAAAACAACTGAAAATATGCCTTATATTGTAGTTTCTTCAAAGTAGCAACCTTTTGCTGTGGTTACTGCTTTGCACACACTTTGCATTCTCTTGATGAGCTTCAAGAGGTAGTCATCTGAAACGGTTTTCACTTCACAGGTGTGCCCTGTCAGGTTAATAAGTAGGATTTCTTGCCTTACCTCTTGAAGCTCATCAAGAGAATGCCACGAGTGTGCAAAGCAGTAATCAAAGCAAAACATATTTTCAGTTTTTTCACACATTTTTGTTAAGTATATAATTCCACATGTGTTAATTCATAGTTTTGATGCCTTCAGTGTGAATCTACAATTTTCATCGTTATGAAAATAAAGAAAACTGAATGAAAAGGTGTGTCCAAACTTTTGGTCTGTACTGTATATTATAGGAACATTTTACAGTATTCAATATTTTCAATATTATTTATCTCATGTACAAATGTATTTTTCTTACTCAACATATTTAAATATACAATATAAACACTTCAAATTGTATAATAAATCTAAATATCACATTTTACTCTTTAATCCTGATACAAAGCAACTTTTTGATGATATTGTAATTCCTGAACATGCACCTGTAAATATTTTTAGTTAGAAACCACAACTAGTTTTAAACAAAATATAAATTTAATTAGATCATCCACCCATTTGTTTGTCCATTCATTCATTGTCTTTCTTCTCTTAACCCAAACCATTCCCAGGCGAGAGGGGATGTTTAGTTCCTCCTAAGGGAAGTGAACCTGATCAGATTCCCGATCACCTCAACCGACTCCATGCGCTACAGAGAAACAACCGCCCACTGAACAGCTGCTCTCCCTGCTTTTTAAGGATGATTACAGCCACCCATCTGAACAAGCTCATTTTGGCTAATTAGATCGTGATATGAATGTCGTGATATGAGATCTGTGGTATTTGTCTCAAGGTTTTCATCCACTGAGAATCTTCTTCATGTTTGCTGCTCTCTCCTGCAGTGCTGCCACTCTTCTCTGTCCACTTCCAAAATATTTTCCCCACTTTTCCTAATATTTCCACATGGGTTTGAGCACTGAACACGTAGAGTCTGTTGGACATCTCAGCACCGCAGACACTGCTATGTGTTTTGGCTGTGACCTGGAGCCCAGGCTGAGAAGTGCGAGCTGCCACTTTTAATTAGCTCTGCGGCCTGTGGCAGATGGACATGAATCGGCTGTGATAGCCAGCAGCTTTAAGAGGACAGGCGGGATGAGGAGAATTAGAACTCTCCTTTCTTCCACTGTCAGGGCCACATGAAGCCCAGATTGATCAAACAGAAGCAGTGATCTGTGCAGAAGAGTGACAGGAGAGACAGTGAATATTTCAGTTTCTTGTTGCTGAGGAGTTGAGTGTTGTGAAGATCACTGTCAGAGGAGCAACAGGGCCTTACAGAAAATTCTGTTTTTCTTTAGTCAGAGAAATTCTAAGCTTTCATATGCCACAGAGATGTTTGTGTTTCACAATAATCATTTATTTTAATTTGTCATTCAGAGGAATGATTCATTATTTTACCCTCCGCCCATCACACATACAGTGGATGTCTGAACAGAAGGAACTTTGTCGGTGTCTGAACTTAACAAGCAGATGTGTGTTTGTGTTAGCAGGTACGTGCACATGAAACTTTTGTGTGTTAGCGATGTTAAGAGAAAAAGCAGCATCATTTGAATGATTAGTCAAAGAATATTGAAGCTGGTTCCCTTCACATTCTGAAAACATAAAGATTTTCCATCTCCAGCAGCAAAACGGCAGCTCATGATGACTGTGTTTCTCATGGTAGCCGAAGGGGAGGATGAAAGTGCCAGAGCAAGGTAGAAGAAGGCATAAAGGAGAAAAACCAACAGGAAATAAGTATGCAGGAAAGAGTTTAAGCTCATCTCCATCCATTGTGTCTGGAGCTTAATCTGGGAAGCCACAAGAGGCTTAGATACTGTATGTGACTTTCTTCTTAATGATATGATTTAGTTACTTTGAGATTACAATAAACATCCCAGACATGTTGGATTAAAAAGAAACCTGGCTGCTGTGAAACGAGTCATATGCCACTACTTTTTCTGTTTTTTTTTTCAATATTTTCTTATAGTTCATGGCACAAACGGACCCAGATAATATGTTGACTTTGTGACATATAATGTAGATTAACTTGTTTTTATTTTTAATTAAACAGTTAACTTGATTATGTCAGAACCACATCTTGAAACCAACTGATGGATACATCTGTGAAATTTCCAAGATCTGATTCACAGATGTACAAACCAGCAAACATAATTCATAGATATGATCCCATTCAAGGTGCTTCTAAACATGAAATGCTGTAGAATAAATTCCTACCTATTTATTTAGAGCCATACTAAAAATAAATTTTCAGCTTACAATCAGCATTTTGAGCACAATTCAAAAGCCTGCAATATAAAAAAGCAGTGAGTAGATATTTTTGATAGAGTTCAACTAAAAATGAAGATGAAAAAGATCACAAAAAAGAAAAATAAACAGTAAAGTAATCTTCAACTAAAGCCAAATTAGCTCTGGGTCCCACGGCAGAAGGAGTGTGATCAGAATCCTAGGCTAGGTAACATGGACCTGAACTCACTGGATCACAGTTACCTGTTAGTGGTCCTGTCTCTTTGTTTTGTTGTTTGCAATGTGTGGAAATCGCTGTCAATTATCTTCAAAGTTGAATGTTACATCCATACTGTGAAAGCTCTGGTTTTGACCAGCTCCTTATTGTTGCAAGTCCTTCACAAGTTGCAAAGAACTTTAAAATTAACTTTATCTTTTCTGGGTGAAAAGGAAGCCATGACTTTATAAGTGTGATATAAGGCCTGATTGTTCCTGGGTACCTTGAGCTGTTTCCCTCCCTCATGTTTATTGTATTTTAATTTATTTTTACTCAGCCTGGAAATGGTGTGGCTCTTTTCAACTCATTTTTCATTTGGAGCCAAGGGTACTGGGTGTGTTGCATCATACACTGTCCACATTTTTGTGGATCATGAAATTGATTTTAGTAGCTTAGGCCACAAGTTTTCTAATATTTCTCATGTTAATATTTCATATGTAAGGACATTTGTTTTTCTAGTTATGAAAAAAAGTCTCCATCTGCACCAACTACCTGTGTTTGCAGGGCAACATTGTGCCATTCTTTGTTTGTGGTTAGGAGTCCTTCATACTTTGGGCATGCCGGTATCATCTGTTTTGATGAAGCTTAAAGATTATAATATGTTCTACAACCCCAGTCTTATGAGACAATGTTCATGACAAACAGCCTGAAAACATTTTATTTCTTGTGAAAATGTCCCTGTATTTCTTAATTTGCTGTGATTTCAGATTTAATTTGATATCTATTTCCATTTATCTGAGTCAGTGTTCTAGAATTATTTCATTTATTATTACATTTATTGAAGGTGTGTGGTGTAGTTTACCCTTGGGAAACAGTGCTGCAACCGCTCAATAATTAGAATAGCCTTAGGTCTCATATTTAGAGCTCAAAAAGGCTTGTCATGAGTAATCATAGCTGTTTCTTATCTTACATCAACTTATATCTCCCTTCACCTCAGCTACAATTGCTCCTGTGATATTTTTGTTCTTAATGGCAATAGATATTATTGGTTGAAAAATAAATGACTATAATATTTAAGGAATTAATACATTTTTTAATGTAACAATTTGTTTGTGTTTATTAATTTTAGAGGCAGAACATAAAGCAACAGGGATTGCTTTTCTTGTGCCTGCCAGAATTTTATATTTTCCAATTTAGCCCTACTGCCCACTCCCTCCTGCTATCCCTTTTCCTCTCATTCCATAATTGAATTTTTCCTTTTGGTCCAATGAGGTGGCGGCAAATAGCAGAGCAAAAATTCACCTCTGTAAACACTTCCATTTCTTTTTTGTTATCTTGCTTTCCTTTCTTCTGAGCTGATACTAGTTTGTTGTTCGGTCTTTTGTCTTCTGTTTTCACTCCCCTTCTTTGTGTTTCTGTGGAGGCAGCTTTAGTGGGGCTTGATCCCAGCTCAAAGAAAAATACTACCGGTATTCATCCTCTTCAGAGCTTAGATATTTAAAAGAAAGGGTTGGAGCAAAACTGTGTGCTTAAGTTTTATTCCTTTTAGTGCTAAATGATCAGCAACCTTCCCAGGATACATCATACATATTGGACAGAAAATTGTTGGATTGAGTTTGTGGTAATATATACATTTTCATTTTTTTCTCTGTACACAACTGCCTTTCTAAGTTTACATAAAAATTTATTAACCTGCTCCTGTTGGAGTACAATAGTACATGCATTTTCACTACAGCTCTCTTGGTGAAAATGTTGGTACAGTATATCTGGACACATGCACAATGGTTATGTTCTGTAGACACCAAAACAAAATGGAGAGTGGCGAAAGAAAGATTAACCAAATCAGAACTGACAAAGAACCACGTGAAGGTTGTAGAATTGTCTGGCCTGTCTCCTGACCTCTGTTCTACAGAGAACAATGGCAATAGCTGAAGCCCCCAGCAGCCCACTGACTAGAAGGGAACCAAAAGAACAGAGCTGTTATTAAGTTGACCAGACTAGAATCCCTCCTGAGACATCTGAAAGACGTCTTCTACTGCTCTGTATGCTAATGAAGGTTTGGTGATTGGTACTATGTCATTTTGGCTGGTTGACACATTCCTGATTCCGACCCCAATTCTTTACTACCTCCGGCTTTAGCTCCATTATGGCAGGATTTAAGTCAACAAAATGCAGGTATAGAAGTGATATAAATCTTTCCAGCATTTTGTGAATTATTTTTAGGCCCCATTGAAGCTAAATACAACCTTCAGTATGAGATAAGAGCTTTGAAGATTTAGTCATTCCTCTCTAATTCCCAGTGTATTTTTCTAGAGATTAAAGTCAGAATTGAAAGTTCAGACAGTGCAGAGGTAAAAAATGTAAGCAAAACTTCAGAGAGATGTGGTATGGTACTCGGTTGTGCAGATGGTCTGGAGGAGAAGAAATGGAAGTGAACATAATCCATAAACATGAACACTTTTCCTGCCTCCTGAATATGCACTTTTCATCATGTTCCCATTTATTTTAATTTCTTTATTACCTCTTTCTGCCTGTGCGCCAAGTTCAATTGTCTTCACACCTCAGTAGCAGCCCTGAGTCTGTATTTAATTATGGCTCATGTCAGGTTTCATATTAATAGACTGGATGAGATCCTGAATTGATTTAGAGATAACACAGAACAGATCAGTTTGTGTCAGCTTTTACCTGTGATCAGCAACTGAATAAAATCAAGCATTCTCTCTACAGATTAACCCTCTGGTCTGAAGAGATGTGGTCATTTAGACCCCACTTGTTTTTCACTCTGCGTGCGATTTGGTGGGTGGCTGCACTTACCCCGTGTGCGCTTTTCAAAGTTTTTATGTGTGTGTGGTTTCAAAAATTGATGGTCTGACGGGACCACCCCGTTTCTTTGCTGTCCGACCGTGATGTTTTCCATTCTGCTGCTGAGCATTGCGCTAAAATCATGGGAGTGTTAATGAAAGAAAAAACATCTGATTATTGATTTATTTTGGGGGGGTTGAGGGAGAATATGCATGACCTGAGAAGTGGAAAGAAGATTTAGTGAGCGAAACAACTGAAAATATGTCTTATACTCTAGGTTCTTCAAAGTAGCCACCTTTTGCTTTGATTACTGCTTTGCACACTCGTGGCATTCTCTTGATGAGCTTCAAGAGGTAGTCACCTGAAATGGTCTTCCAACAGTCTTGAAGGAGTTCCCAGAGATGCTTAGCACTTGTTGGCCCTTTTGCCTTCAC
>CAEGAD010082280.1:0-34783 GCA_903067055.1 Poeciliopsis paucimaculata | reverse complement strand
ACCTATTCTCACCACCTGAGGCCTGTTGGTGAGAAAGTCTCTGATCCAGTGGCACAGTGAAGCAGGCAGCCCCACCTCGAGTAGCTTCAGCACCAGCTTGTCTGGGATGACGGTGTTAAATGCTGTTCTAACCAGCTCTGTCTTTCCTCTCCAGGATCTGGTGTCTTTGTCTGTCAAAGATGGTAAGGATCATATAAAACATCATGTTGACAGGATTATTGCATTTTTAAAAAAATATCTTTTATTTATTTAAAATCTTTTAAATAAATAAATAAAATATCTTTAAAAGATGACTTGTTGTGTCTGTCAGGTCAATATGATGCCAGAGCGAGAGTCCTGATCCGTCATGTGAGCTGTTTGCTGCGAGTGTCTCCTCAGCAGCTGGAAGAGTTTGAGGAGACACTGGGAGAGAGGCTGAGGGAGGCAGGAGAGGAAAGCGAGTAAGCTTCATAGGAACATTCCATTCAAAGTTGTTTTCATTTGCAAACACTAAACATAGTGTTTATTATTTCTGATGGCAGTAAGATAGCACTGTGGTGAAACCAGGTAGATGTTATCTCGGAGACTACAGGAGCCACCTGGTTTCCTTTAACTCACGCAGCTCGTCTGTCTGATTCCAACCAGAGAGGAGTCGTCCCGCCGCCGGAGGAGAGAACAAGGACGAAAGCTGAGACGCTACCTCCTGATTGGCTTGGCCACCGTGGGGGGAGGGACTCTGATCGGTGATTACTCCTGTTCGTCAGAGGAGTAACCAGGCTTTTAGGAAAGTAAAGTGTGAAGACTATCCTATGTTTTGTGTAACTTTTTCTTCCAGGTGTGACAGGTGGACTGGCGGCTCCACTGGTGGCAGCTGGGGCCGGTGCTGTGCTGGGGGCCGGTGGGGCTGCGGCTCTGGGCTCAGTCGCTGGTATTGCTATAATGACCTCTCTGTTTGGAGCTGCTGGAGCTGGACTGACTGGTAACTGATTCAGCTCGTCTCCCTTTTTCCATCTTCAGCATGATTTATATTAGTTTCTTTCTTGATTTCCATGCATCCTCTCTGCAGGATATAAAATGAATAAGTGTGTTGGGGCTATAGAAGAGTTTGAATTTCGACCAATGAGCTCTGGGAAGCATCTGCACCTGACCATAGCTGTGACCGGTTGGCTCTGCAGTGGGAAATACAGTGAGTGACCCTCCAGTCAAGTTTGATTTCCCGTCAGTCTGCACTTCACATTTTTACAGATTAGAGCCAGTCTGCAGTACTGTAAATGCTTACTAAACTCCCTCATATGTTTATATTTTTATTTTTATAGAAGCCAGACTTTCTTCAGATGTTTTAAAGAAAACAGTTTGTTTTTCAGCAGTTTATTTGGACTTCTTTATTTGGAACTTTGCGATTCATTTTGAGGTCCAGTTCCTGGCTGTGACCGCTTATTGATCAGCTTGATGAAAGTGAGATGTCTATTAAAGCACAACTCATGATGTAACAATTTGTAACTAATTGTTACGTCAGGGCTGAAAGTAACAATTAGTTTAGTTTAGTTTAGTTGGATTAATCTATTGAGTATTCTGATAATTATTCAGTTAATCAGATAAAAACTGCCACATTCTGCAGGTTTTTTATTTGAGCCTGTTTAATATTAGAAATGGACTAAAAGATGAAAATGAACACATAATTCAGTTCCTTTTGTTAGGGTTTTTTTTAAACATTTTTTTTTAAAATTGAGGAGTTTTTGGTGAAACATATTTACAGACAGGTTTTTCTTTTAATGTAAAATGTATATATTTGTGTAAGGTTCTGGCTTAATTTCTGCTGATTAAGTTGTTCTTTCAGCAATTGGCCTTCTTTGAGGCTGTATGCTCCAGTTAATGATTAATTAATTACTAAATAAAGTGACAATTATTTCATAAATCAATTTATCACAATTAATCTGGTATTTGCTCAGTACAAAATATAATAAAAACTGACTGAGTAACTTAAGTCAAATGTTGTTGATTATCCTCAGATATCATCTTGTATTACATATTCTAAGTTGAGTAACATTGATCCATCTGTCATATTTAAACTTTTAATACAGTTAGACAACAAATAATTACAGGAAGTGAACAGAAACACATGGAAAACACTGAATAAATTTCTCTCTTGCATAAAAGCGAGCAACTCTTACACTAAAAAGCACTCAGTCACAAGCTCGTTGTCCCTTCTCACACAATGGCTGCAAAAACACTCAGCATTCAAGAGCCACCCAGACATACCCTAAAAACAACCTGCGCCTGCTGTGTTCAGGTTCGTTCCAGGCCGCGTGGTCCAGTCTGGGGAAGTGTGGCGAGCAATACTGCCTGGTGTGGGAGTCGCGCTTCCTCCGGGACCTGGGCTCCGCCATGACCTCTCTACTGGATGGTCTGGTCAGCATGGTGGCTCAGGAAGCCCTGAAGTACACCGTGCTCTCAGGTACCACCAGATCTCCAGTCAGTTCAGAAGAAAACCTGCTCCTGATTTGGTCCTGGATCCATTTGAACATATTTGTGACTGTCTCTTCGTCAAGGCATTGTGACGGCTCTGGCGTGGCCCGCCTCTTTGCTAGCAGCGGCCAGCGTCATTGACAATCCCTGGTGTGTTTCTCTGAACCGCTCGGCTGAGGTGGGCAAACTCCTGGCTCAGGTGCTGAGAAGCAGGCAGCAGGTAGGCCCACACCGTCATCCTCTCAGGGCTCAGTCTAAGCAGCTGTACAGCTATGATATAATTGTTTTAGTTGGCGAACTTCACATTGCTGTTTCTGTCCTTAGTTTAAAAAAATGCTTAAGTGCTGAAAAAGAAATTAAATAAAATTATTTAATTTGATTCTAGAAACCTGAATGTTGTTACATTACTGCATCCATCTTCCATTGAGTTTGCTATTTATTTTTTAATCTGATGTCTTTTGACATTTGATTCTTCAAATCTTTTGCGGTTCATTTTGTTTTGCTTTTCATAGCATATTTCTAATGTTTGGTAAATATAACAAAACATTTAACAGCTCTGTGATCAGCTTTAACCCTGAATGACTTTTTACAATTTATTACTGTTTGAAATCCATGAAATCTTTTTTTCCCTTCAAAAACATTTTTACCAAGTATTATTTTGTCTTATTTTTTAACTCTTTTCCATCCATTTTGTCTTTTCCATCAGATTGTTTTTAAATTGAATTAAACTCCACTGGTCTAAGAGAAGCAGCTTTTTCATCCATCTTTGTTGATTGTGGATGTTGCTTGAGGGCCATTTTTACAGGTGTAACAGAAATATACAAATACAAAAGGTCTGACCGGAAACATTATATGTTTTTTTTTGTTTTTTTTTTAAAGTTGATTAGCTGCGTTAAAAAATTTAACACATTGATATCTAAGCATTTACTAATAAGTCTCAGCCTTGGAAAATATGCATAACAACTAAGATAAAAATACTCACGAACTGTTCATGTAAAATAATTACTTTGAGAATAAAACTGTCTTTTCTGGCTGTATTTAAAGGGGAAGCGACCTGTCAGCCTCATAGGTTTCAGTCTTGGAGCCCGAGTCATCTACTACTGTCTGCAGGAGCTTGCTAGTGATAAAGGTACCATATAAAGATCTGTCATTTGATCAACTGCAGTGCAGTGTTTAAAGTGGAAACAGAGGTAAATGCAGAGCATTTCTCCAATTCTCAGGTAGTGAAGGAGTGGTAGAGGATGTGGTTCTCCTTGGGGCTCCTGTTGACGGCTCTGCGAAGTCCTGGGAGAGAATGGTCAGGGTGGTGGCAGGAAGAATAGTCAACGGGTACTGCAGGTAAACTCATGATATCTAATGATTAGGGGCCTCCTGTACACACAAAAACTGTGCAGTGCCATATTTTATGCACAAGTTGGTATGTTTAAGAATGAATATGCAAACTTTTGACCTGCTGTGAAAATGTGTGCCAGCCACGCAAACCTTTTCTGTGGGCAATATCAAACTACAAGTACCAAAACTTACCTAAATACACTGAAATCTGACTACATTCAGTGTTATTTTGACCAAGAAGCATTAAACCTTGCTTTTTTATGATTTTAATATTTTTTTATTTAAACTTAAATGATGAAACTGAACATTTATCTTCAGACAATAACCTGATACGCACACAAAATAAAGAAAATAAAAATAAAAGAATGTGAAAACCTCACTTCAATGTAAATAGTACTTTTCCTCAGTTTTTGCGTCAAAGCGCATGAAATGCATCTTGTGGGGTAATTTCATTCTTACTAAAAAAGAAAATAGGTTTGAATGAGCAGATTAATTCCAAACACGTTTGATTATGTTTAAGGTGATCACACATATATAATTATCTCCCCTTAGGTGAGCTGAATAATTGTCAAGCACTTTGGCTGCTGTCTTTTTGAGTTCTGTCTGTCGTCAATGGAAGGTTTCAGAGGGAGCGACTGATCATAGGTCATATTGATCTGTTGGGAATTGTTGATGATGGTTTATTATCATTTAGTTTAATCTAATCATCCTGGAGCTCTTAGCAAAACTTAAAGAGCAGGCGTGCGTTATCGGTGCAAATGCAGTCATTTACTTTGTGAATGCACCTTTATGGACAGAAAACATCTCTATTCTGTAAATGTACAAATTATGCACATAATTTCTCTATTTAGGTTAAACGTCCGCATTCCCCACTCACCGAACAGGACTCTCTGACATGCTGTGTCTTTGCTCTGCTTTTCAAACAGGCATTTGCACTTGGATTTCTTTACTTTATTTATTTTTTTTATTTGGAATTTTTTCTTTAAAGAAAAAAATCATAGATCTGTTAGTTCTCATTCTTTATGCTCCAACAACTTTATTCTTTTGCATGTTCCACGGGTTCAAACTGAAAAAGGGAAGCAAGCATTCAGTGTGTTGGCTCCTACAGCGTGGAATCAACTTCAGTCAGAACTCAAGATGTCGGAATTGATTTCATTGGACTTATTTCGAGCGGTTCTTAAGGACAGGCAACAAGAGTCTATGAAACAGTGTCACTGCTTCTAACTTGTTTTTATTGTTTTATATTTGTGAATATGTATTAATTGGTTTTATTTTGTAACCAGGTTATTGTGTATTGGTCCCAGGTCCCTCTTGAAAATAAGATCCAGATCTCAACGGAGTTTACCTGGTTAAATAAAGGAAATAAAATAAAAATTAAAAAAATTTTTATTTTTTGTGAAGTGGCCTCATGTGCCCTGAAAGCACATTTTAAATAAAAATATGTAATTATTTTTATCATAAATACTTATAATGCTACAAGCAAGGACCGTTGCTATGGTTATTGCTTCACTTGGTGGCAGACTTCCGGGTGTTTATACTAATCTACATTTGTATTTATGGGTGGAGACAGGGCGGACCAGCAGCTGCGCTCAATTTCCTGCAAATTGGGATTTATGTTTATATATGCGCCCAGCTTTATACATCCAAAAATTTTTTGTGTGCCCCACTTTTCTAAATCTGTCTGTATGCCAAGTTTTAGTGTGAAAACTTCACACTTTTTTATACATGAGGCCCCAGATGTCTACAGTTTTTACAGTCACTGTATGAGTTTTTTTCTACTAAAAATCTGTGGCAGTGGATCAGTAAATGACTTTCTGAATCCTCCGCCTGTCAGAGGCGACTGGCTCCTGGGGTTCCTGTACCGAAGCTCAGCTGCACAGCTGTCTGTCGCTGGACTGCACCCAATCAACATCCAGGACCGCCGCATAATTAATGTGGATCTCTCATCTGTGGTAAGCCCTCATGCCGTTAGAATAGCTAAAAGGAAAACAGTGTTCAAATTACACAACAGTCTGACATAATTTCTCTTTTATTTAATGAAACATTTTTAGACTACTTGAGAGATATTCATAGATTATAAATCAGTTTTATCATTAGATTATAAGCTAATCATAACTCACTTCATTTTTAGACTGAAGTGTGTCTTTGGATGAGGCAACTTGCATGTCAATCTGAGAAACAGTGAGAGCAGTTTTAATAAAAAAAAGAGAGACTGTTCATGGAGCTCTTGCAGTTCTTATATATAAGAAATAAAACTATGTACAACTAATAGTTTTGATCTTTTATACACTGAGCACAGATAATTACATGTTCATCCCCAGATGATTAAATAAGGACAGAACTCAACAAGACAGCAGCTTATTCTGTCTTTATGCAATACAACACCCAAAACAGACACAATGCAAAACTGGAGATCAAAATTTAAACTCATACTTCATATACGTCATAGGACTGATAAAAATCTATTTTCTTTCTTTACTTCTACACCCACAGAAGACACATTTGTACAAACATACAATAGAAACAGTGTCCCAGCATCTTCATGAAAACATTTCAACAAATATTAGTCTTATTGGTTTGAACCCAGCATAAGTACCACACATTTAATTAACATTATAAATTATATAAATAAACTCACTATTCTGGGATCAATAAAAGTAGAAATCATTATGTAACAATTACTAAGCTAAACAGGAATGGTTTGGTACAGTGGTGTCCAAACCTTTTGGTCCGGGGGCAAAACTGGCAAATTTAAACTACTAGTGGGCCACAAAATTTATTAAATTGAAAATACAAAATAGTTTACTGTGATTTTTTTGGTTTTGTTTTACCTGCTCAACAATAAACATTTATTTTAATGATCATCTGCTCATCAATTGTTTTCTGAGTTTTTGGTTTTTGGCCCCCGGACTTGTGGCCGGGGGTCGAATAAAATCCTTTCAAGGGCCACAAATATCCCCTTGCCGCACTTTGGCGTAGTATGATAAAAACCTGACTTTTTAAACAGTTTTTGTAAGTATCTGGTTTCAGCTGCATATGCATATAAATAATTTGTGCCAAAGTCAAAACTAAGAAAACATATGCATGATGTCTGCCAGGTGAAAGGCCACTTGGACTACATGCGTCAGATGGACACCATCTTGGTGGCAGTGGGAGTTCCCACCAAAGAAGTGGCAGGAGCTTCATTTGTTCTTCCTCAGTCTGTAAGAGCCGCTCAGAAGACCGTGGACAATCTGGACCGGGCAAAAGAGCAGCATCGATTGAGCGAGACTCAGAATCCTGCTGAGAAAGACAAAACGTCACAAGAGAGCGTAGACTGGACGGACTAGACAGAGGACATGACCGATGGCTGGGACATTCCTGACATCACAGATCTGCTGGACTCACTGAATGAGACGGAACCAAACGACGGAGTCTCAATTCTAAACAATGTTTCCCCTAACTACGCCACGTCCTCTGATTTCATTGCTCAGAACAGCAGAGAGGAGACTGAGCCAGATGAGCAGATATCCTGGAGCTGGAAGACTACAGATCACTTACACAAATAAAAACCTGGAGAAGACCGAGTTCCAGGACCAGCTCTTGTGCTCTCAGGTTATTCTATGCAACACAGAAGGTTCTTAATTTTGCAACACAGTATTGTTTTTTATGAACTGTAAAGGTGATTAATATTTTTTCTCCTGTGAGACCAAGTGCCTGCAAAATAGTTTAGTTTGCTGGTTAAGCAAATGCTACATAATTGGAGGAAACACTCGTCCTTCCATCCTCCTTATTTTATATGTAGCCTGGTTGCTAACAGTTCAGTCATTTCATGGCCTACTTTGGCCATGAAAGGAATGTGATACATCATTTATTAGCAAGTGAAGTTAGTTTTATAAAAGTATTCACAATCCATGAATTTATTTCTCATTTTCATACGTTTTTACCCCATATTTTATAAATATTTTATATGATATGCTACAAAAAGTAGGGCATATTAGGGCAATGGAAAAGTACACAGTTCTAGATTAAGTTGGGAGGTGCTGCTTTGTGTTGGTGCATCACATAAAACCCCAATGAAATATACTGAAATATTAAAGTTCAAGAGGTGTGGATACTTTAGCAAACCACTATGTGCTTAATTTGGTAAAACTCAGCTCTTTGTTCAACGCTTCTCTCCGCACCCTCCGCTAAATAATTACTTTCTGGAGGTGTGGCCTCTGTTGATGTTTTTATTTTTATACAACTGACGTAATGTGCCAGTTGGATGTTATGAAGCTTACTGGACATTGTTTACACTATAAACAACTATCCTCCACTGTGAAGAGAGAAGACCTGATCTGAACAAGAACTGTTATATTAAATATTTGGAGGTTCATCAATGCCTGAAGGGCTTCCTTCACTTCCTCTGCTGCAATTGCTGAACCAACAGGCAGAACACAATCTAAATCAGACCAGAAGATCAATGGCATCATTTTCAAAAATGTTCTATACAAAACAAAGAGCTGGGAATGTTGAAAATTTGATAGAGAAAATGTTTAACCAAATGTTAAACAATTTTTTGCTTCTTCTGTTCTTCCAACAAACACTCTCAGAAAGTTGTGTTCATATGCATTAAATCTGATTTTATCCATTCAGTCAAATATAAAATATTACTGAGCATCAGTACTTACCAATGGCCCGTCCTCCCTGTGTAATCCCTCAATTACTAACTGGCTGTGCTTCCACATTGATTCAGTCCAGGTTGTCCACCTGGTTGGGAAGAAACAGAGGCAACTCGATCCCAGCGTGTTCGGCGTCCAGCAGGTTGACGCCGTCCGTGGCAGTGACTGCTGGGTGTGTGGGGTCGGAGGCCAGAGGCGAGGTCGGGTTGCTGGCCATGTTGTGCTCCCCTGAGTTGCGCAAAGAGATGGAGAGAGCCGGCGAGGGTCTCTGGGGTGACCGCGATGAACAGCAGGGCAGGAGCTTAGCCAGAGCTCGCTTGAAGTCCCTCATAAACAGCGGGTAGATGATTGGGTTTATGGTGCTGTTACAGTAGCCCAGCCAGGTGATGGCGTCAAACAGGGCAAGTGGGACACACTCACACACTGCCTGGAGGAAAACACAGGATTCCCTGGCATCACAACGTAGCAATAGTATGTTGTTTCTTTACAGAATATGTAGGAGATATGAAAAATTAATACAAAAAATGATAAAAACAGTTTCTTCTCATGGAGAAGTAACCAGAATTTGTGTTCCAAAATGTTACAAACTGAAGTTGATCATACTGAATTTTTTAAAAAGAAAAGAAAGAAAAAGTTTGTAAACCAGATTTGTCATCAACAAGCTCACAGCTTATTAGCTCTTAGCTCCATATCATTTGACATGTG
This sequence comes from Poeciliopsis paucimaculata, assembly GCA_903067055.1. Classification (NCBI taxonomy): domain Eukaryota; kingdom Metazoa; phylum Chordata; class Actinopteri; order Cyprinodontiformes; family Poeciliidae; genus Poeciliopsis; species Poeciliopsis paucimaculata. The sequence goes on along the minus strand of CAEGAD010082280.1, from coordinate 25,658 downwards.
ATTACTTGGGTTGTTGATTTTGAAGGTTTAGACAGAAACGATGAAGAAGGTGACAGTTGTTAGAGGAGAGCTTACAATGCTATCAAAATGAGACAAGGAGGCAGTGGGAATGAGACAGAAGGATATGTGTGTTTCACACACCACATTGAGTGTGAAAAGAAAGGAGAGTGCAGACACAGTCAAGTCTGCAGCTCTATGTTACTCAGAGGGAGAGGCAAGAGGGCACAGATGGTAAATCAAAATGACAGGATCAGCTTGAAAAACAGAACAAGTGTCATTACTAATTTAGATTAAGCTGCATATTGACATTTATTCAGTCTCAAAGAGCAATTCATGCCACTTCCTTGTTTGTCTCATCAAACTGATTTGTTTCAACAAATTGAAAATTGTAAATGGTCCTTATAGAGGCAAAAAAAATGGTCCCAACTGGCTGCTTGCTTGGCTTTAAATGAGTCAGACATACAGAGCTGAAATGCCAATCTATTTCCTTGTTGGCTTGGCAAGGCTGTGACGCCAAGGCTGGCCAACACAAAAATAGACCAGTATCCAAGTGTTTTTTCACTCTCTTTTTAGTACGTTTATTTTTCATACTTGTCATGCTTGCAAAATAATTGGTGAGAAAAATCACTGAATCATACGAAGAGTCATTTCAGAAGACGAAAGTGTTGCAAATGTTTGTAGCAAAACCGTTAAAGTCCTGCATGTGCGTGGGAGAGGACTAAAGCTGGTCAGGTTGCAGTACTGTGTCAGCCAGCGCTCAGGTACTCATACTGACCTGAGCCATGTTTGTGATAAAAAAGGGTAACCAGGCGCTGAAGAAAAGTCCCAGAAGGACTCCTAGAGTGAGGCTGGCCTTCAGTGCCCTCCGACCCTGCTTGTGAGCAAGACGGCGCTCACTGGTCACAGACAGCTAAGGACAACAGGGAGTGACAGAAAAACGGTAGAAAAAGAGGTACAAATACAATTCACATTTACTTTTACTGCTGCCATCATGGATGAATGAGTAATAAAGATTAGCTTACGAGTCTAGCATGCCATAGAATAATACACCAGTTAGCTAAAATAACAAAAGTACCAACAACAGAACTGGTACCCATATTTATTGTACAAAATAACTTATTTGGGTGTCTTTGTTATAATTCTGACTGATTCTAGTTATTTTAACTATTCATTTTTATGCTATGGTATTTAAGCTACACCAATTATATAATTGTAATAAACCTTTCTTAGACTTGTTCAAAGTCAGTCTTGTTGTTCATAAACTTCCCATTGATACTCTTACCACATAATTGGAAATGTGGGGAGATTTCTGGATATTTCGTTGGATTTCAAATTCATATAGAATTAATACTAAAATGAACTCTAACTTGAGATCAGAGGGAAAATCAATGAGAGAGAATATTTAGGAGAATCAAAAATTAAACTTCATCGTTAACCATTCACTGAGTAATTCAGTAAACGAAACACACAAGCGATAATAAAAAGTGCTTAAAGAACTAATGTTCATCAAAATTTGTTTTCAAAACTGCAAAAATTGGGTAAATTTTAAAAAAGTAACAATAAATACATTTTTGGAGGCAATTTTAAGTGATGCATGAATTACAATTTGAATAGTTTGTGAGCTACTCTACAGCAAAAAGAAAAGTGTTGTAGTTTTTTTGTTTTTTTTTAACTCAGAAAAGAACGAATAATAACGTCTTTATTACCTTCTTCAAAGCTGGACAAACCAATCTTACACTTCCACAGGATGGAGCTGTGACATTTAAATGACAGCCTTTAAAAGTAACACAGTGAGTCTCTCTGGGTGAAGCTACTATATACATCTTTCCCTCTAGCTATTTCAAAAAAGGAGAATTATTCAACAAGTTATTTTTAAATGTTCAAGGTTGCAATGCAACCAAACTTATTGTCCTTTCTTAATTTTTTTTGCCTCTATAAATGTCAAGAACTTCAGTTAGGAAACATTTGCACTATATAACCTGCTCCTATTGTGACTAACTGTTCTCTTACCAGTGCATTTTGAGACATGGCAGGTCCTTGATGACCACAGTCACATCCATCTTGCTGAGCTGACCCGGCAGCAACTCTGGGCGAAGGAGGCCGGGAAGGTTCTCCAAAGGACGGATGAGGGTGAGGAGGGTGGCTCAATGCCGCAACTCTCTTTGCTTGTCTCCGTGCTGCCAGAAGGATCCGGCAATAGGTGAAGCAAATGGCGCTGGAGGGCAAAAAGAAGGTAAGCACGGACGCCACCAAGGCAAAGGGCAGGGTCACCTGCAGGCGGCACTGAAAGGACGCACCTCCCATTGGTGACTGCTGGAAGTAGGAGTCCGGGTATTGCTTTTCATGGAAGGAACTGATGTTACCAAGGCTGACTTGAGGAATTAGTGAGTATTCATCCCCGTGACCCAAACTGTGCCAGTTCATCTTAATGGGAAGAAAGGAGGCCAGGGCTGCCAGACTCCAAGCGGCCCCAACCAGAAGTAGAGCCCGAAGTGGGGTCATCCTCTGCTTGTAGCGTAGCGGCGAAATGATGAAGAGGTAGCGGTCCAGGCTAATCACACACAAGTTCAGGATGGATGCGCTGCAGCACATGACGTCGAAGCAAAGCCAAACCGGGCAAAAGGCAGGCCACAGCACCCAAGAGCCGCATAGCATGTTGAGCATGGCTGGAGGCATGACCACCAACGCCACCATCAGGTCGGAGAAGAACAGAGACACCAGGAAGCAGTTGGAAGTGCAGCGCAAAGAGCGGTGGGCAAACACCAAAGCGATGAGGAGGATGTTGCCGCAGATGGTTATAAAGATGATGGCAGTCAACATGAAGGCCAACAACCAGGGACCGCTGCCCGTGATGTTCCAGTCACTGGAAACAAGAGAGCTGCCCTTGGAACTACCCACAGAGGCAGATGAGTCAGTCATGGTGGATGCAGTGATCCAGGAATCAGCCTCTTAGGGTCACTCCCCAGGCACTCCTCAAAACTTTACCACAGAGGTCTTGTTATCAAAATCCACCCAACTCTCCATCTCCATGGGTTAACATCTCCACATTAACAGAAATCCCTTGTGGGGGAGAGGGCTCACTCTGTAGAGACTAAACTGAAATCCCTCAAACTGTTTGCCTCACCTCTCCATCAGAATGAGCTCTTCAGTAGCTGACAGAGGGGTTTTAAGCTGCATGTCATAATGATGACAGGCGCTGGAGGGCACAAAGAGAGATAAGCCTTTTCTTTGACATAAAAGCGGTGCCAGAAACATGACCTACTGAGGATGGAGAGAGATCCTCATAAACGCACCTCAGAGAAAAAACTCGGCCAGCTTTTATAAGTCCAACTGAGCAGAAGCGCTTTCTCAATCACAGGTCCTTTTATTCTGGGAAACAGAGAAACAAAAATCTGACACAAAAAAAGCTGCAACAGTCATTACCAAGCAAGGCTGTGTTCAGAAGTGCTCTACAAGTATCATGGTCCTTGTAAAAGCGCCGCATCCCTTTGCCTCTGTTAATCCCTGTGGCGGCCACTTCATTGTGTTTCCCAGCCGCGCCGCATGGCTACTGAGAGCAAGCGTGTCCAACATGGAGCTGTTAATGCATAACTATGCACAATCACAGCCCAGATATGCTAATTCTGCATCATAGGAACTGTGTGGGTGGTCTTTCTCCTTGTTTGGTTCTGGAGTTTTTATCTGTTTCAATAAAAATATGCACATTTTTGTAAAGCCTTATTAAAATCTGATATGTTCTATTAAAGTAGCTGCAACAGGTTTTTTTTTCTGGCTTTCTGGATTTAGTTTCTATATGGAAACATTTTAAAAAATACCTGAATCAAATACTTTTTTTTGTTTTGTTTTATTGTTATTTACACCAATAGTACCCAACATGCCAATAGTATATTTTTCTTACTGTGCCTTTTGGAGCTAAAAGTGATTAAAAAGTAATTTTTCAGCTTGAATTTTTTTTAGATCTGTAAATTATTTTCAGATTTTAACCATTATTCTCTGAACTAACATTCTGGTTATAAGTTTAGACTCCTCGTTGGGCTGGAAGAGGAATCTCTGCCCTATTTTTAATTATTTTGTGTCCTCAAATATGTTTTCATGACGAAATATTCTTGTATTTAGTCCTAACTTAATTCTTTCTCCCTGCTGTGTTCCTTGGTTTTCACACTGTTTATTCACTAATGTTCTCTAAATCACACACTGTTTACTAATAATATGACTTCTAAAAGCAACTGGTGGAACAGGATTGCATACAGAAATATCAGAGTGGGATTCCAAATACCCGCCACACTTTTCAGATTTTTTTAAAATTGTAAAACATTTGAAACACCAATTTTTTTTTCTACTTTGTGATTATCTACCACATAAAATCCCAACAAAATGCACTTGAAATTTGTTACATGGCAAAATGTGTAAAAGGTCACAGGGTGTTTTCGAAAGGTGTTTTACTTCACTCTCTACAAGTTAAATATTTATTTCCATATAAGTAATTTCCTGTTTTAAATATTATTTGTTCAATTTTATATAAAATGTTCCAATAGTCCAGGACGTATTTAAATGTACATTATTTAAAATGGTCTTACACAAAATGGGAGTGTTGTAATCTTAATTGAATACATTTTTACCGTTGCAAATCCTGTTACAAAACTTCAAAACTACACAAAACATAGTGTAGTCTTGATATTTTGTCAATAATGGTTCCTTTTATTTTGGTGACCTTTCTGATTTTATTTAGCATAATTTTTATGACTGATGAGCATCTTTGGATGCTCTCAGAGCAGCCAGGTTGTGGCTCCACATCCTGTCTTCACATTTTCTGCAGACACTCCACCCACGGCCCTCGTCTGTGGAGCGATTTTTTAGAAACATTCTGTGATTCTGCTAACCAATGCAATGACAATGTATTCATTCACATACACTTTCTACATTAAGGTTATTTTAAGCAAAGCAAGACTCTCCAAACGTAAACATTTTCGATAAGGAAATGAAGTGAATTTTGTAACTTGATAATTGAACATTTTGTATTTTGGACATACATTTTCCATTCCAGTGATTCTTAAAACTGATTTTTTTTTCTTGCTTCCTGACAAAATTGCAATAATGCTTACACTTAATTATTATTGCATATCGTACCAGTAGTTAACACACAAGATAATTGTAATGGCAACTTAAAACTGACTGATCAACATTATTCAGCTGCTACTGGGCTTTGATGGAGCCTCTGCCCTCCATGAAAGCCCACTGCCTTATGGGACAACAGTTTCAAAAGTAAAAACTTTAAAAAAAAAGAGGAATTTAACCTCCACCTGTTATTAACCTTGTTTTACTGAACAAAAACACAACCGATCAAAAATTTTACCTGATCCACACCTTCTTTTGAATATACTACTTTAACATTTGCTCAGGTTAAATATATCAGATTAAATATCAAACCATCCTATAAAGAATCACACCACAAGGGATTTTTCTATAATTAATGATTATTTTATTAAATTCATACAGATGGGACAACGGTTTCAGGCACTCATCAGACACAAAACAAGTCTTACAATCATTATTGGGACGGTTTATCTGGAGGAAGACACAAATATAAATGTAGCGAAGTGCAAACCGAGACACTCGAAAAGTATAAACAACATCCATGCAAAAATAAAGATAAAAAACACATTGATGGTGTTTTTAATCAGTGGTTGAAGTCACTGCTTCTGCTGAGAAAAAAAACAGAAAAAAATAACAAAATTATTAAATTTATACAAAATATTGACAAAGAACTGCCACTTTAACATAGAAATAAGACTTTACTTTTTTTTTTTTTTTTTTTTTTTCCTTTGTTGCAAAACTATTTTAACCTAATTCAAACTTCAAAAGAATAAATTATAAATCACCATGAAGTCAAGTTCAGATTTCAGTAAAAAGCTTAACAGTTTTTGTTTGTTCTTGCCTTCTTCAAACGACAAAGTAAGACACTAACAAGAAGGCTGGCATCAAAAACTAAAGATCTGTGCACAACCTATTAAAGGCCCAATAAAACCCAGACTAACCTGTTCACTTGTGTGCAGCAGATAATGTGACCTCAGGTCATGTTGACAGTTGGCATACGCCATGCCAAGTCCAGCTCCAGAGAATAACGTAATAGGCCACGTACGTCCTACAAAGGACAAAGATGCACTGACATTGTTGGCAGGGATAAAACAAACACTGCCCTAAAGACTGGCGTCTTTGTCTGCAGCAGAAGAGCATGAGTGCCAGCAGAAGAGCATGATGCTAGTTGCGCTGCCAGATATCCTCAATGGTGTCTGAGCTAAATTAAAGTTTCAAGATAAAGAACAACTTCAAATCCACTGAAACGGCTTACTTTTGAAGAACAGGACAGAAAACACAATTCCTAACCCCAGACCGGTACCTGAAACACAGAATGACGAGACAAATATTAGATACAGGGAGGAAATAATTACTAGTGCACATTTGTAATATTTACCCTATTTACTCCTGTGGAGGTCAAGTGTCTGACCTACACAAAATAACATAACGCAAGGTGTTGTTTTTTTTATTGTTAGTAAGTAAGCCTGTCACAATAAGCAATAAATCCATTAATCGCAACTGTGACCATTTCCCATTGGACACTCATTAATGAGATACTCCCCTTTAACTGAAAAGCCACCATTTCAAAAAACCCTGCAAATATTTGACATTTGCACTACCTGCCACTTCTGCCTGTAGGGTTAACCATTATTGCAATCAATAATGGTTAAGAATTAACCATTATTAATTTTTAAAATGCAAGTTTGGTTATCGAAACGTCATAATCCATCTTAACTGGTGTTGCTTTGATTGTTTTGTTTTATTATTTTGAATCATTTAAATGTTTCCAGTTCCAGTGTTAAATGTTCTTTAGAAATCAAAGTTTTGTTTTTTTGTGCTTTGCAAGTACGTATACTTGCATTAATAAATCATTTCAGTTGAAAATGGCCTCAAATTGACAATATTATTTATCCCAATAATTTCTGAGATCATTTATTGTCCTGCAAAACTTGTTATTGTGACAAGTTTTTGTTTCTATTTGTTTCTACACTAGAAAAAAAAAAGTCTATCAGCACCAACTAGTGATTCCTAAAGAGTTGGTCAATGAAAACTTGCTAAACAGCATCTGTCAGACAACTTAACAGGGCTTAATTTGGGTCCAAATATCTGAAACACTTTCTTCCCCCAACCTTTGACTTTTCTATCCCCCCAAAATAAAACAGAGAGACTGATTATCAGCTGAGTGTACAAGCATCACTAGTAAGACAAACATACCAAATGGCACTGACAACTAATATATCCTACTTTTACACTGCTGTAAAAAAAAAAAAGGTAAATGGTTCAGGTTAAATCCTGCTAAAATGCGTTTCATAGTTGTCCTGTAATGAGTGGTTTTGGCGCCCCCTACTGGTTGACTATAAATAGGGGGAGAAACAGTAAATTCCACACAGTCTGTTCAGCGCTCTACTGTGTGCACAGAACTATTGGACCAGTAGGGAGGCTCACTGTGCTGTTTGTGTTAACCACTCATTACAGAAAATTTAACCACCTCCACAGTGTGCTGTATATGGGGGAAATTGTCACCTTGATGCTGAGATCCAGATGGTGAATTAAGGAACAACTGATGCCAGCTTGAGCTCCTGTCATTCTTTCAAAAGAAGCCACCAGATTCACATAGGTCACATAATATTATATATTTTGTTATCCTTTGTGAAAAAATGGTAATATATGGGTATGGATCTTGGAAGAATAAGTGAGGGGCGTTGTTTTGAAAAAAATAATTTAGTCATCTTTATAACCATATATAAATGTTTATGAAGAGGATCTTAAAACCCATAATTGCCCATTGGTGAAACCCAGAAGATTCCTGACTCCAACTGTGTAAACACTGGTTATGATTAAACTATGCCTTGTATGAGCTGATTTAACCTGCCATCTGCTAAATAAATAAGCGATAAATCTCTGATTTCATGAAAGTTGAACAGGCACCAAATGGGGTTGAAGTAAATGTAATTTAAAAAACATTAACAAAAAATTATTTTAGGTGCAACGCTTTTTCTTCCCTTTCGTATCTTCTTTTGCTTTCCTTGCATTTTTACTAGTTCGCGTTCTATGAGAACAAGGAAAGGTGGACAACAGTTTGTAGTTGTAGTTTAAAGTCAACTGCTACTTATAACAATCAAATGGTCTGTCTCTGCTCTGGTTTTCTTTCATTGAATAGTCTTAATCGTAAGCGTTAAATTAAAAAACGGCGCTAGAATAAACCTCAGTTTATGTCCGTTAACATCTGACTGCTCGTTTAGTTGTCGTTTAACAGCCCTTTGCGGCTAGCTTGTTAGCCTCTCGTCCAGTCAATGACAGATGTGAAATACAATAAAACTACAGCCTACTGCTTCTGTATCTGATTCTGTATTACAGTAACATTAGTACCTGAAGGCAGAGGAATATTTACCCAATTTAACGACACCGTCTGCCAGGCAGCGGTCCAACTTTTTCCCGATCTCCTTCTCAGACATTCTGACTTAGTTCTTCTTCTTCTTTTCTATTATGGCGGATCGCAAGCAACTTTAAGGTGCATACCGCTACCTACTGTTCACGAGTGTGTAGCAACACTATTTTACATCAGTCAGATTCTATTTTTTAATTTTGTATTTTGAAGATAAATAAATAATGCTTTCCTTAATATGTAAATATCCATTATATTTCCAATCGAGAACTCCATTCTCGATTCCCCATCGAGAATGGAGTTCCTTTCATACTCCATTCTCGATCTGCCCTCCATCTATTCTTCTCAATTTCTCCCTTTCACGTTTATGTTTTACAGTCATCAATACAGGTTCTACGTTTTCTTTCTCTCCACATTCTTCACACATATTATTTTTCTTCCCTATTAAATATAAAGTATAATTTAAATATGTATGACCTACTCTTAATCTAATCATTATTATTTCTTCCCTTCTATTTCTCTCCTTAATATTTTTACTTAATATTGACTTCTGTATTTTATATAATTTCCTTCCTTTCTTATCTTCATTCCACCTTTTTTGCCATATTTCCATTTCTTTATTCTTAATAATTGATTTCCCTTCCCCTTTCCCAATAGGTATTATAATCGTTATTGCTTGATCTAAAGCCCATTTTTGCTAATTTATCTGCCCTTTCATTGCCTTTTACACCTTCAAGTGCTGGTACCCAAAAGCACCAAATATCAATGCTACCTTTATATAATCTAAATAAGCTATTTTGAATTTCAAATATGAGATCTTTCCTACTATTACCTTCTCCCTGAATACTTTCTATTACTTCTTTGGAATCTGTGCATAGCACCACTCTGTCTGGACGAACCTCCTCTACCCACTGTAAGCTGATGATAGCTGCCACCATTTCTACTGTGAATACAGATAGTTGATCAGATAATCTTTTAGAAATGTCAATTTTAAACTCTGGTGTATTCTGACTTAGCTCACTCTAGGCTCAAGGTATCAAACTGCAGCTCTTCGTGCTGCCTTCGAATGCTGTCGTAAGTTTGACTAATGCATTGTGTAAAGAAGTTAACGTAGATCTACGACAAAATTAAATAAATTAACAAACAAATAAATAAATATAGGAGAGCGTGCATTTATTAAAAATGTTATCTATTTTACTACACAAAGATGTAATACCTCAACAAATGTTTTCGTTGATGAACGAGGACAGTTCTGTCTTCTGTACTAAGTCAAGTGAATGCAGCACGGAGCTAGTTTTTGGGAAAACCCTGCCATATAATACAGAAAACACTACAATAACGCCCACATATCAACCTGACTTCAATACCTTCTGACAGTATTCATATCCTTTAAACTTTTTCTATAATTTTTCCCCTCGTTGCGACAGCAAATTACAACGTACTTACTTGTATTTGATGTGTCAAACAGAACCCAAACTAGTGCGTAAATGACTGCTATGTGGAAGGAAAAGTACCGTTTTTTAGCACAAAGATTTGAAAAAAGTGGCATTAATTTATTTTCCTTCAAGCTGATACCACTGAAACCAACATCACCCTGAACATACCATCGATACAACAGAGCTATTTGCTTTTCTGTATTGCTTTTACTTTATGGGTAGTGTCCCTTTAAGAGCGAAGTATGGCAGTACTTAACGACAGCATTCTGACTGCAGTTGCTAGGGGAACTCCCGGGCTTCGAAGTTTCAGAGCTGCTGCAGAACTGAGATATGCCAGTCTCTACCCAGCTTCTGCATATCGCCTGACTTCTTTATGCCTAATATATGTTTTTCTGCCAGGTGAACATTACTAGAGATTTGTAATGTTGTATGTGTTCTGATTTTATGTACTAAGTTGTCGCTAATGCGGTAATGTTTTAGAAACCAAACTCCTGTTTTACCGTGGGCATTGTGAGTTAAAATGACTGTTAAGTTTGTCATATTAAGGGAAATATTAAATTTTTATTGTCGTACATAAGGTGCATATTATTTTATAAAGTATATTCTTGATAAAGAATCTTAAATGCTGTTTTAAAATGGGGCTTCGAAGTTTCAGAGCTGCTGCAAAACTGGCCAGCTTCTTTTATTTTTTTTCTCTACCAAGGATTCTCTGAGAGATAAATTGTGTCCTCTTCTATTTTCACATTTAGAGGACTTCCTACTGAGACAAATGTAATTTGTCCCACACAGTCAGAAGCATGTTTAAATGAAATAAGCACCATGCATGTATTTCACTCATGTTCGGAGTGAATGTTGTTTTTTTGTTGATGTTTTCGAGGTAAACCTTATGACCGAGTTAAGACCAGGTTGAATGTGTTTCAGTCCAGTAATTTGTAATAAAGCTAACTGGTTGATAGTAAACTGCTATCTGAACCCGAGTGAATTCTATTCTTTGGTTACATCCAAAGTAGCAGAAAAAAAAATTGGGGGGAGCAATTTTTTTTTACCACTGAAACCAATTTTTTGGTTTTTCTACTCCAAAGTAGTAGAAAAAAAAAATAAAAGAAGCTGGCCAGAAAAAAAAATAAAATAATTGTTCATATAGAGCTCTATATTTGTGTGTGTGTGATGCATACGAAAAGATGGATGCAAGAGGTGGTCCTGACTGGGATGGCGACCCAGAATGAAGATGGCAGTCAGCGTCCACAGACACGGGAGCTTAGCATCCTCTCTCTCTCTTCCTCCGCAGGCACAAGAACACCTTCCTAATGTTCCTCCCACCAATATCGGCCACAATAATGCTCTAGCAGGAAAAAATATATCAGGCATAAAGAAGTCAGGCGATATGCTGAAGCTGGATAGAGACTGGCATGTCTCAGTTCTGCAGCAGCTCTGAAACTTCGAAGCCCGGGAGTTCCCCTAGCAACTGCAGTCAGAATGCTGCCGTAAAGTACTGCCGTACTTCGCTCTTAAAGGGACATTACCCATAAAGTAAAAGCAATACAGAAAAGCAAATAACATACACTACACAAATATAGCTGGATTACATTGGCAGTGTCATGTTGGGCACATACATACCTGTTTAACGTATAGGTACAGACTGATATTCATGTGATTTTCCATTCACTTCACAACTGTGTGCTACTTTTGAGTTTTGTGCATATTCCTTTTAAATTGCAGTGAAGTTTGTAGTAGTATGTGACTAAATATGAAAAAGACATATTTCTTGGCCAATTAAAACAAATGATACAACAAAATGTATAGTTCACATTTTATTTGACACACTCCTGTACATCGTTATGACATCTAAACTGATTCCTGAGGTGACAATTTACAGTTTTTAACAACAAACATTTAATTACACAAAAAGTTGGCATATTTTAAAATCTTTTACTTTGTACAAAGATGTGTCATGAGCTGGTTTGGTACATTTCCTCTGCTTCCAAATCTGGAAACTGAGAATAGTCCCTTCAACATGAGAATCCACTCTGTGACAAACATTACATGTATAAATGCATTATGTGCAGCAGGTGAAACTTTGTGAAGTTATTTTCTTGGCAGCAAGCACGCAGTCTTACACTGTGTGGAGTGAACCAGCTGGCTTTCGTAGCAGGCGTTGCTGTTGATTTTCTTATTCAGGTGGAAGTGGATGAAAAGATGAATGTAGCAAATGTAAACTCGAGGTAGAAACTGCAGAACAGAAGCTGAAGGAGCTTGGAAATAAATTCATAGCCACCATCTTGTTCAAAGGAGAAAAAAATATTGTTTTAACCAGGTAAAAGAAAATTGTTGTCATGGGATTTATATCTCACTAAAACCAAAATATATTCTCTTTTCAAAAATAAAGATCGTTACAGTGAAAGCTCTTGGAATTTTTAGGAGTCGTCTGGATGAAACAGGATGAGAAGAAGGAGAAGGAGGGTCATAGCAAGCAACTTTATGGCTTTTTGAGCAAGTTGGCATCTATCAGAGGAAACGTCCTCATTGTCGTGCGATATAATACTCATTTTGTTAAAACAAGAAAATGTATCCTTTTACCAAAATAAAACTCATCTCATCATAAAGACAAACCTTGTTTGAGTTTCATTTCTTGTTGTAAAGAGAAATTCTGTTGTTACGATGACATACTGCTCCTGAATTTGTTTCCACTGTCTAGCAGTTGAACATTTTCTGTTCTGTATCTCTGAGAGTAACTGCGTCTTTATTCCAAACTACAAAACAAATCTCCTTTGCTGCTTCTATCTTAGTGACAAACCAAACACTTAATCAGCGCCACAGGTTATGATAAATCCACTCCAACATGACAGCAGTGACCAAACAATTACTGTACAAAGTGATGCTTTGTACTTTCATAACCCACACAAGGTAGATGTTTATGAAAGCTAAAATGCTTTGTTCAAGTGACCTTCACCAGAAAATCCACAACCCTGTCTCCTGCCTTGTTTGGTTTCTTTTCTTTTTCCCAGCCACAGTTCAGGCAGAAGGTGCTCTGCTCACTCATCAGAAGCCGCTAGTGGGGAATGCTCCCACTGGTCTGCTGGTGGGGATGATGGCAGCTGGACGCTATCATCTCTCGCCGTCTTCACCGACCCTTTGCTGATGTTCAAAAGGTCCCGAAGCTCCTTGTTCTCAATCTGAACAGGACCCAGAGAATAACACATACAAGATGGATGGATGGATGGATGGATACAACTACAGGATTAGACTGACATCTTTTGAGTCGTATAAAAGCTGCACTAAAATGAATTCAAATAAAAAAAAAAAACCTTAATGCTAATAATTTTGAGATTTAATTCATAGACGTTATATTTCTCAGGACAAAGTGGTGCTTTCTGATCAGAAGTCTTTAGAAATGCGATATGACGGTGGGAAAGGTCATAATCACTGACATGTTCAGGACAAACTTTTTAAAAATGACAGCAGCAGTACATATAAGGCAATCAAATATTAGTGGTGCACCAATAACAGGTTTCTGGCAACATTTAAAGCTAAATGAAGACGAATAATTTGCTGCCATTCTGAAGCTTCACTTACTACAGCGACCGATTCCCAGCGCTGCTCACCTCTAGCTGAGCCAGCCGCTCCCGGACAGAGCAGTAGTGCTCATCGTCCACCTGCATGGCTCTTCTCATTACCTGGCCCATCTCACAGATCCGCTCCACCTGGCTCTGCACTTCCTGTGGAAAAAACAGCCAACCATTGAACTTAATGTAAAACAAGGAGCATCTCAGCCATGTGAAAATAACTCTCATCTGGGGACGTACACAAAACTTACTTTGGCGTGGTCCTGATGAAGGCTGAGCACCGGTTTGGTATCCAGCTCCTTCTTTGCCATCATTAGCTGGAGCATCTGCTTACGGTACCGACCCATGATTAGCTCCAAGGTGTATTGGTGTTCTTCAAGAGACAGCCACAGTTCTGCAGAGGCCGTAAATTGTGTTAGCGCAACTTAAACCATCAACTGAAACAAATCCTCACGAGTGAGCATCACCTTTATTTTCCTGTTGCAGCTCCTTAATTTGAGTGTTCTCCTGAGTCAGAAGGACATGGGGCTTGTACTTGGTCAGCTCTTGAATCTCTGTATTGTCTCCTGTGTGCTGAGAGAGATGATGACGGGTGACAGAGAGCGGGGAAGAGCATTTGAAGGTTTAGATTTTAAACTAAACTGGTGAATCCTCATGAATCACCACTCGGGCAGGATGAACCTTGTTTTGTTGTGTCTTTTCCTTAAAAAGTCACGCACATTGACTAATACTGCTCTGATGTTCTGGTTAAATACTGCAAATTCCTACACGATTTTCAAAGCTTTTTGAAAGTACAAATTTGAAAAGTGTGGCACGGTTATTTATGTAGGCCTCAGATCCTCAACTGCTTCCGGGTTGGAAATTTGATGGCCACCAGTACATTAAATAAATATACGAACGTTTTTTGGGTTGCCTTGTATTTAACTCAGTATATCTTCCCTGACCCCACTGAAAAAAGTTTGCACACATCACCATACGGCCACCACTGTGCGCATGGTCGGTTCAATGCAGCTGCACAAAACACTCTTATATAATTGTTCCACAAATTTCTACTATTTATTCTTTTCCTTTAACTTCACAGCTATGCATTATACTGAATTGGTCTGCCGCGTTACTGTCAGAGTGAAGCCGGACAGATGATCCTACCTTTTCTGGGAGAGCATTCCCCACCTCCTTCATGCTATGCACCCTCCGTCCAAGGGCCCCGGTTTGGTCTATCAGTCCCTCGGCGGCCGTGTCATGTTCCTTCAGTCTGTCCAGAAGGGTCCGAGCATCGCACAACACTTTCTCTAAAGTACACGCCATTGGCGGAAAACTGACAAGTTAGGTCTGTGACGTAGGAGAGCGGTTTGAACCTTCGGGTGAAACTACCTCTAAAAGGAGACTTGTGAAGGCAAAATGCCCGAGAGTCTTTATAGGAACGTCGTCATAGCAATGCAACACGTACTGTGAGATTGCGACGGTGAACAGAAGAAAACCTGTACACAAACACGCAAAATAACTATTTTTGTTGTCTACTCCTTCGGTGGCGTAGGAAAAAATGCCACGTCACTTCCGCATCCCTTCGCCTTTTTTTGTGCTGCATTCAAGCACACACGAGAGCTCGGAAATCCCTCATCTAGGTGTAAGTAGAAGTTTTACTCATTTATAACAGGCTCCCATTTTACATTGTCCAGACCAAGTAGAATGGTGCTAACTATCTTTCATTTCTGCTCCTTCGGGTGCGTCTTGAGTTAAGCTGTTATTAGAAACATGTTGATGTTATGGTGCAAATTCCGACTTACAAAATGCAGCAGTAATCTTGACAATTTTCTTTCTGGAAGTGTCATATTTCATTTTGCTTGCCGGATTGCTGCCATCCACTGGCATATTCGAAATTTGATTTGATCAAGAATTAAATTGAAAATAATTTTCTATACAGTATTCAAATATTTGTTGTCATACTTTTAATTTTTCAATATTTATAACATTGGCAATAAAGCTGAAAATGAATTCAAAATCTATAGAAATATATATTTTTAGGTTTAATGTGTCTTTTTGTGTATAATCCGAAAGGATAAAAGGGAAATTTCGCAGTCATGCCTCAAAAATTATAATAAAACTATTGTTATAATTAGCATATAGCATATTATTTTTCACTTCTTTCACTAACATAAAGTGGTTTTGGTCCCTCATCCGCTGCGCTCATAAAACACAAGATTTAGACTTGTTTCCACTTTCGGTCAACCAGAACTACTGCTTTTAAGCATTGCTGTGCAGTTCCAAAACTAATAAGGCTGAAAATTTAATGTAAAGCTGAGAACCGGGGTCCTTGAACGGAAGGTGCAGAGCATGAAGGAGGTGGGAAATTCACATTGCTTCTCAGGATTTCTATGTTGTTTTAAAGATAATAAGGCATTAAATTGAATGTAGTGCTGAAAATTCACAGTTTGTCCATTTTTCACTTCGTTCGCTAAGATAAAGCTTTTCTTGACACTCACCCTCAGAACTCCTGAAACACAAGATTTAGACTTGGTTTCAGATTCAAATAACCAGAGCTGCTGTTTCTTTTCTTTTCATTTCTGTGCTGTTTCAAAGATAATAAGGCTGAAAATTGAATGCAGCTGAAACAAAGTGTAAATCCTGTTTCAAGAATGCTGATTTCAGTGAAAAAAGTTGAAAATGGACAAACTGAATTTTTGGCATGACATTCACACTCTAAACACTCACAATGCCTCCATCAAATTAAAGTAATCCACCAGCCTTACTGCAGTGGACTTCTTGAACACCACAATGTTTAAAGGTTCAAATTTCAGCACTAAACACCAATTGGACGTCAAAGTTTATTTCAAACCTACTGATACACACATATTGTTGTTTAAATCAAGCTTCCATCCAGAACACACATTTGCTGGATTAGTCAAATCACAATTATTTCGGTTTAAAAGAATTTGCTCACAAGAATCAGATTTTTATGAAGCAGTTGCGGCTTTTTCCAGCTGAGAGTACCAGAGGTCCTTCTTAAGGAGATGCTTGAAGTCCTTTTCTGAATCCAAACCAGGAGACGAGGCTGTGGCATTTCTTTTTATAAGTACTTATTCCCCTGCAAACACAAATTTGGTAAAGGATTTGAGAAAGAACTTATTTGAGTTCCGGTCTGCTAGTGAAAGGCTGACGAACAAAAAAATCAAAACTGCTCACAGGAGGAACAGAAACATTAAGGACCATCTCGTGCATGCAAAGATTAGATCAAACAGATAGCCTAGTACTACTAGTAATGGGCAAATTTTTAGGCACCAGAAGTGGCTGCTGAATGGATTAACACAAAATGTGGACACATAGGTTTGTCCACACACAAACCTGGATGTATTTGATAACATGTCAAATCTGTAAAGTCAGATTTGTGGGTGACACAACAAATACTTTGCTGGCCAGACTGACTTTGCACGCATGAGATGTCAGTGAGATGGTGAAAAACTGTTTATTTTCCATCAGTGGAGTTCTGTCCAGGTCATGGTCATGGAATTCAACCCAGCTTGGACCATTGGCCAAAGAAAAAAAGCTGTCTTACCATGGATGGCCAGACTGGCCACTAACTCACCTCTGTTCTAAATTAAGGGTGAGTATCATTGTTCTGGGGATCCCAGGTACTCTTGGTGAGCACTAGCAGTCTTGAGGTCTAGGATGCCTTGATCGAGAGGGTTGGTTATGGTTGGTTCTGAATCTGACTCTGACTGACTGACTGACTGACTCGCCAATAGGAGGAATCCAGATCTTCAACCTTGCCTGGTCAGGGTAAACTTACAGTGTCAACAACAGACCTATTTACTGACAGGTACATATGTACTCCTCCCTCCTCCACCCTATTCTTTTGGTCAATTTTTTTGTGACAAAAAAGTTTCTAAGTTTTAAAAACTCAGACTTTTTGTGTCAATTTTTTAATGCAAGATTTATAAATTAGGGAAATCAAATATTTGTTTGAAAATAAAAGAGGGTGGAGGGCTAGGAGTGAATGCTCAAGCTTTCTGACTAAGCTTGAGCTAATTTGCAAAGGTACATAGTTAGATTTTGGTCTCTAGATAAAAGCACTGGTTGAGAAATTTACAAAAGACTTTCAACTGTTGTTGAATAGAGTTTAATATCAGGGGAAATGTAAACAATGTGGGAATACATGCATTGTTTTCCTTCCAATATGTTTATGTATCACATGAAATCCTAATAATACATATTAAGTTTGGTGCCTGAAGTGACAAAATGAAAAAAAGAAACTTTTGGGAGTATGAATATTTTTGCAAATTGCTGCATCACACCCAGAATACCAGCTATGAATTTGCTCATAAATTAGTATGTTTTCTGATTCTTCTGAAAATGCTTGGACTGAAACTTAAAAATAAAAATAAATGAAAACTGAGATCAAAATCTTGTTGTCTTATGTGATATCTAAATATTATCAGTGTGCTGTAGAAATAAAAAGTGTAACAGTTTGCTCTTGTAGTTTTTCAGAGAATGGTATGGAGTCTATAGCCAACAGATAAAAACAACCAAGCCCAATGCCCAATGATCTGAGACTTAAACTCCTGATCCATCCATCCATCCATCCATCCATCCATCCATCCCAACTGGTTTTAGCTGGGCTGGTGGCACACCTGAGATTCATGAGTGATGGGTGGCGTGTAATGAAGTTTCTGAAGCAGTTTTGGTGAAGAAAGCAAAATAGAAAGGACGGTGCAGGAAGGCTCTGCAAGGAAAAAGAGTACCTTCATTTCGGGACGGATCCACCCAGAGGGGAGCGTCGGATGGCCAACGGGGGTAGTTACACCCCTGCTAAGACCAATCACCGACGAAATCACGAGAGGTGCATTTTTAGGAAAAGAGAACACTACACAATTAAAGACAAAAAACCCCCAACAAAACAACAAAACAAAACAAAACAAAAAACTATTAAACTGAAGGACAAGGGATCGCGAGGGCTCGCCCTTCTCAAACAGATGTCAGCTGCAATATGAACTCTGATCGGACATCTAAGGTAAGCCCAGCACACTGTGTGTGCCCGTTTTGTTTAATTTATTTTTTCTGTTTCCTTTTGTCTACATTAATATACACTTATTGTCGTGGCCCTACTCTCCCGTAACCAGTAAAAAAGCAAAATAAGAAGAACGAGCAAAGGGTGAGGGTAGTGATAGTAACACTACCCGCATAGAGATCTGTGTTATCACTTTTATGTCTGCTGACTGAGATTGAAAATCTTAACTCATGAGACATCCTTTTTTCCTGTTTGTGTTGTCAGAGCTCATCAGAAATCCATTAATTGCTTTTCCATTATTTACATTTTGTTCATATTTCCAGGTCACATCTAAAAATATATTCCCGTCAGCTGTTTACAGAGGACTTTTGCGTTACATCTCAAAACTTTTGCGTTCCCTCGCAAAACCTTTTGTGTCCCCTCGCAATACTGTATTGATCAGTTATGCGGCATAATTGAATACTGTAAGCGTTTCTTACGGTGGCCGCCGTATTTTCTGCTTTAATAGAAGGTTATATGAGTTTTTTCATGAATGTTAATACCTCTGTGAAATATCTATCGCGGGGTAATCAGTCGTCTGTCAGTTTTGATTGTGTCTCTGTTGTGTTCGTAGTCTGAATGGTTTAAAGGGCTGCTTTCATGTGCAGCTTCATCTCAACATTGAGATGAAGTTTCATCTCAATGAAGCTTCATCTAAATGAAGCTTCATTGAGATGATTTCATCGATTTGATTGAAAATAAATCGATTTTCAATCAGTTTTCAATCAGTTTTTTTTTGCACCAAAGACTTAGTAATAAACACCTTTCATTATTATAAAACACGGCAAACTAACGGTGGTAGAGGGCCACACCGGGTTAATTCGGGGAATCTCATCTGTCTGTGTATCAATCAGCTCCAAACCATTTCTTTGTTCTGTCACAATTATCGATTTATTCCATTTTGATTATTATGCTCCAAACTTTGTAAGGACTGACCTCCCCGCTCACCGCTTCCTCACACACAAAAAGCCAGCAGGATAGTGATCTTCCCATTCAGACTTAATAACAGTCATGCCCACATCGACACACCCACCACCCCTGTCAAAGCCGTGTGCTGCTGTCATATCAATAATTACTTATTTCATTCATATGGCTCTTACCTACGGAGCCTCAGTGAAAACGTCTTTATTATTATTAACTCTTTGGTGCAAAACACTGATTGAAAATTGATGTATGTTTTACTGCATTTACTGCATGTTTAAGATGGAATGGCACTGAAAACAGCCCTTTAAACTATTTAGAATACGAACACAACAGAGACACAATCAAAACTGACAGATGACTAATTATCCTACAATAATAACTCATAAATAATCCAAATTAGGATGTATTTTTATTTATTTCCTACTTACGGAACGTTTTTGTTTATATCATAAGTTTTTAGTGCCTTTCTATCCTAAAGAAAAAGATGTAAACTTTAGATGTTTCACAAAGAGGTATTAACATTCATGGAAAAACCTCACATAACCTTATATTAAATCAGAAAGTATGAAGGCCACCATAAGAAAAACTTACAGTATTCAATTATGCCGCAATACTGTATTGCGAGGGAACGCAAAAGAAGAAAAATTCCCCATGTACTCTAGGGGGCTTCGTACCTCTCTGCTCTGTCTGGGTAAATGTCAGTGAAATACCACATTTCTGAGATGCTCTTAGGCTCCACAAGATAGTGCACAATGAATTTTAATAAAGATCTGTGGAATAAATTAAATCCAAAAATGTAAAACCATTATATTAAAACAAAACAAAAAATGGTAAACAAGATGAACATGCCAGTATGTTTAATCGTAGTATGAGCAATTGTCTTACATGATTAACAAAAACATGCTAACTTCTATATTTAATGTCATAGTATCGTTCCCTGTATTTAAATACTTTTTGGCCAGTTATCAGGTCAATATCAGCCAAGATAAGATGCAATATAAAAGTGTGTTTTTATTCAGACTGAAACAACAACTATCATCTAATACATCACCTAGTAGCTTAGCTTTGACTTGGTAGCAGTGGACATATATTATCCCATCCTTCAATTTTAATTATTCATAAGTGGATATGCTTGTTCTCTTGGACAACAAATGCAACACTTCATGTTTTTTTAAAATCTCATAAACTGTCATTTCATTTCCACTTCATTTCTGCTCTACTTTGCCAGTAATAAAATTTCCAATAAAACACACTGAAGTTTGTTTCTTTACATACGTTCTTCCTCAAGGCACTGCAAGTCAAGAATGTGATGTTTTTGATGGAATCCTTTGGACCACAAGATGGCACTGACGTCAAGTAAAATGCCACAGGAAATGTGAACGATGCTTCTGAGTGCGAACATCAACATGTATCTCCAGCTTCTCAGATCAGGTTTTAAATCACAATACAGCTGCAGATAGAAATAACTTTTCCTTTAAGTGTTGTTTAACTTTCTGTAGGTTTTTGTCTTTGACTATGCTCCTCATGTGTGAGAGTGGACAAATTCTCCATACGCTCTTGCCGGGACTTAAACTGTATTGCCAGAAGCTCTCCTGTAATAATTGGCAACAGACACAAAGAGAGTGATCCAGACAGTAGTGGATGGCACAGTTATTTACATTAACATGCCACAGACTATTATTTGGAAAAAAAAAAAACAGAAGATAAAAATAGCCCTCTGGGGTGGCAAAAGTGCATCAGCTCCTTTCTGCATGGCGTATAAGTGGGTGGAGCATAAAATAACTTGGCATGTCCTCTATTTTTTGCTTGTGATGCAGATGCGTTGATATGATTTGTGGTTTGCATGTGAAAAAGACAAAGTCAAGGCATATACCTATGCATGTACAACCAACGGACACAGTAAGTCATGCAGTCATGAATTTGTTTCCGTTTCCTTGTTCTTTAACTGGCTCCCGAAAATGTTTTCCAAGTGAAATTTAAATTGATATTTTGTAGCACTGAATCAGCAGATAAAGTTGACTGGTACATAGCAAATAACAGCAGGAGGGAGGAGGTGCTTGTTTTGCAGTAAAAAGAAAAAAGCGAGGGTCACAGTTGGAGGAAGACATGTATTGCCCCCATGCCACAGAGCACAGAATGGTATTAACTTAATGAGTCTTTACATAGACCTCCCCACTCAATGATACGCCACGCTCTGCTGCACAGACTGAGAATTAATTATTAGTATCAATCAATGATATTATCTATGGTTGTTAGTTGGTTAAAAAAAAGGGCGGGAGTCTGGTGGACAGGCAGACCGTGGCATTTAGCTGTGATTCAGGAATTGATCTTCCTTAAAGCCTTGGCTGTGATCTTGAAAAATCAATTGTATTTCAAAGTGACCTCTGGTTGGAACATCCATATGATAAACATCCAAATGCAACAAAACTCACAGATGACCACACATAACCTTCAATAGGAAACAGAAAACAGCAGCACAGATGATGCAAAAGTTGATTTTAGAAGACATCTTGTCTGGCAGGGGGTCAAAGTTAAAAAAGGGCACATCGAACAAGATCTTAAAACACCATACAACAACATAGCAACAGCCCATATTAATCAAGAATTTAATTGGATCCTACTATATCATTGCCATCATGTGGGGACAACAGATCATTGGAAAGAAGGTCACTGGTAATGAAGTTATGAAATAAGCACATTTGCTGTCATTTTACGAATTAAGTCCTAATATCTATTTAACCTCTAGAACAACCTGGCTGCAGACTGATTTATAGATCAAAAAAGCTCAAAGGGGTTAACTCTATATATTTTTGTTTTGTTAGCACCTGTGAGATCTAGAATTGTAAGACTGGGATACCAAGGTAAAGAAAACTCACTAGCTACTTGTAGGGGCCCTTCAGACATTCAGGGGCCCCTAGAAATGTTAAATTGTAACACAGACCATAGATCTAAACTTGTAGCATCCATTTATAGAGAATGACAATGTTGTTAAAGATTATTTAATGCATTCAGCTGAAAAAAAAGTACATTTAGGATTTAATTAAGAAGTTTACTTTGTAAAAGTTTAAAGAATCATATTGATAGTTTGACTGTTGTGTTACCATGGCTACAATATGGTGTAATCTTTGTGTTTCAATTGGGTTTGTTCACAAATACATCACAGCGAACAACCAATAATCATCGATTGATTTTAAACTCGGCCAATAAACCTCTCACAGACTTCACTTTATCTATATTTAAATGCAGTTAGTGATGCTGAGGTTCTTAGTAGGAAAGAAGGCCCCACAATAACTTGGGCTGGCCTTGCATGAAGAGCCGCTGCGATGCGCATCTCTGGACTCTACCTGGAATCCCCCAGTAGCCCCTATATCAGTCCACTGATGCTTTGGGGACATTTTGATTCATTTAATTGTGGCATGTTTGGCTTTATGCTGCGGTTCTAATTATTGCTCCAGTATTTTCTCTGATATTTATTTTGTGAACTCTAAATGCTCTGGGCCGAATCTTACTTTAACACTTGAGGTTCTGCAATAACTTCTGTTTACAGCCGCTCACTTCCAGCCCAGATCTCGTCAGCAGCAGCTTTAACCTGCCTGGTAGTAACGTTAAGTAGAAGCAGAGTGAACAGTCATCAGGTTGTACCGGGTGGTACCAGGTGGTACAGGGGCTTTGAGCTGCGTCTGATATAAAAACAGACATTCTTATATCTGTCGGTGGGACCGACTCAGACTGCCTGTAGCGAACCTGGCATTTCGCAGCCTGATTACGTTGAAGTCAGAAGTTTTCTCTGCAGCTGAAGCATTTCTGTGTGTAGGGGCGAGGAGGGGTTTTTTTCTGCTATTGCGAGGTGTCAACAGAAGTGGAGTTTTGATGATCATACTGAGGATGAAGAATCTGCATCTTCACATCCCAGATGAACCTCTTCTCTTTCCAGAGAATGAGGACGCAGAACTGCAGGAGGGTGTTGGACTCCCAGCATGTGAAAGATCTGACCTCGATTTACATTACTACCAAACTTTTATCACCGCTAGATCAAAGAATTATGGAATTGTATGTATTTATTCATATTTTAAAAGGTATGGACTTTTCAGGACTGCCATGAGCTGGTTTCTGGTGTCTAAAACTCAGTCACCATGTCTTCTCATCTTCGGAAACAACCAGAAGGGAAATCATGAAGCACTGCCTCACAGGCCGGGCATAAAAAGGCTAACATACCAATCAGGTGCAAGTTGAGCAGGTTAAAGTAAGGGACACCAGATACTGCATTCAAAGCATGATGAAGCCCAGCAAGCAAAACATTCACAGGAGATACAGGATAGAAGATTTGACTGAATGAAGACATTGCCCAGAAGTTCAAACTGGGAAGCTAACTGGCAAATTGCTAGCTAAGCAGAAAAAATAGCTTGTATTTACTTAAATTTATGCAAACCAATTTTCAATTACTGCAGCATATAAAAGACAAGTGAAGTTACATTGAGTGATTTAAGTATTGGAATCTTAAAATAACTTGATAAATTTTGTGTTTAAATATGTTTTTGTTTACGCATTTAGTTGTACACAAACTAAATAGTAAGGATAACTTGATATTACAATTTATATGCGAATAATCTATTTGGTTAAGACTTTTCCATGGTAAACAATGTTCTTAAACTCATCCAAAATATTATTCTCAGCAATTTTTTTTCTGCCTACAACAGCAGCAATATATTTGAATTGAAGATACATGGTCTCATTTTTTGACATAGTTGTACTGTTCAAAAACATTTCGGTTTGCTTGAGCAGAAATGGTGTAGTGTCTGGACAACTTTATCCAAAAGTTCCTGCCACTTGTTTAAGATGAGTACAAACAACAAGTTGATGAGAATTAAGTGAGGTTCACTTGAACTCTTTTATTAAGTAGAATGTTTTGTTTTACAGTTAGGAAGGCCAGTATCTAGCTTCAGCAGATAGCTAAAGGCATCTGACCCATGCTTCAAACTGAGAACCTGTTGACTCTTAGGCAAAAAATTTGGTAAGGTTAAACTTAGTGGGCTAAGGAAAGTCAGAAAGTTCATTCATTCTTCACTGTGAGCAATCCGTTGATGTTGTCAAGTTTCTTGTTTGAGCAGATCTTGTTAGTCATTTACATATTACGATCACTAATTAACTATCAATTCTTTTGTGTCTAGAAGTAATCTAATCATTCAGTTCACAATTTAAGTTTTATTACCAGGATTCTGCAAATTAAATAATTCATCGTATATTTCAATCATTCCATTCACACAGTTTATGCTCGCTGAAAAAGAGAAATTACCTGTTAGAGAAGATAATATGTTTGATTGCTTTGAGTTTGATGATATTTTACTTAAATCTGACTATATAATATTTTTTAATGCATTAGGTAGATTCACATTAATCATTTACAAGCTTTAGTAATGGAACGCTTATCAGCAACTAGAAGTGTATTGCATTTGTTAACATTAGTGAACAGACAGCATCTTTAGGACCAAGGAGCAAAAGCTAAAGATAATTTTAAAGGTATCAAAACAATTCACCATGTTGTGAGCAACTCTTATGGTTGAATGGTTGTGTAGTGAGTGTGTTCTTTTTTTTTCCTTAGGTATAGTGTACCAATAGCAAACTTAGTTAATGTTATTATAAGTTGGGATAGTTGTCAGAACATTAACTAAAACAAGAAGTAACATAGATTTTTTTTGTTTTATTTTATTTTTTACATTTTATTCTTTTATTCAATAAAAAATCCTTAGACATGCTATATAGTAACTGCAAATAAAACCTTGTTTTTTTCAAGATGAGCTTAGGCCAAATGCAAACAAAGAGAGGTGGCAAGTCTAATTATCCCATGAAAGAGCAGGAGGTAAGGTGTATGAATAAAGACAAGAATGGGGGTAGAGGAAGCAGATTGGGTAGAAACACTAAAGAATAATGAGGGGGTGGTTCTTTCAGATTCACCAAGAATAGTACAGGTTATATATATATATACAAATTTTAAAAAATTCCCTTCTCACCCACCGCGGGTGGTTCCTATTCTCTGAGCTCGGGTCCTCTACCAGAGGCCTGGGAGCTTGAGGGTTCTGCGCAGTATCTTGGCTGTGCCTAGGACTGCACATTTCTGAACAGAGCTTGTTCCAAATTTTTGGTGCATAGATGCTGAACGCTGCTTCTCCTCGTTTGGTTCTGGTTCTGGGGATGCAGAGCAAACCAGAACCAGAAGACCTGAGGGGTCTGGAAGG
>CAEGAD010082278.1:0-79288 GCA_903067055.1 Poeciliopsis paucimaculata | reverse complement strand
TATATATAATTAAAAACATGTTTTACTTTCGTTTCTGCTTGCACAATGAGATGGTTGTTTAAAGAGTAGTATTATGTATTTTCCAGGTGCGTAGTGCCATTTCATATCACAAACAAGAAATGACAGTACCTTAAAATAAATCTGACTTCGCAATTTGACATTTTTTCCTTTAAGAGCCTCCTGCTCTTTCTGCCTTCAACACTTCATGAGAACAATATCAGACATGATTTTGATGAGGGAATGGCATTACAATCTGGTATAAAGTAAAAAAAAAAAGGATTTTCGATTTAAAATAATACCCCACATGCCATCTGTGGTTTCTATAGTTTTAAATCTAATTTAGCCTCATTCTATTTTCTTGAAACAAGTATTGGTTCTTAAAAATACATCCTCACACCCAACTGTGGTATTACTGCATTGTTTTATTGTTTTTGTTTTGTTTCAGTTTTCTTCCAATTTCTAAACAAATCTTCATTAATCTATTTCTCCCCTTTTATGATTTGTTTTAGTTCCTAAGTTCTTTCTTATATTCTTATTTTACTTAGTAGTTTAGCTGAATGCTGCCTAGTTACTTCCTGACTAAAGTATTTTAACTGGACATCGAAGTATGTATGGATTCTATGCCTATGGACATCAAAATCACTGAAAGAATGCGTATACTTGCACTTCTTACAGTTTGTATCACTGTAAGATACATAGGGCACCCGTCGTAACTTTATATTACTGTTTATGAACATGGAACTTAAATAGGTTGAATGGAAAGAAATATGTTGTTGAAGATTGCAATATGTCACACACAGTTCGACATATTCCATATGCTTACCAAACTTCTGTGAGCTAAAAACCTGCCATGTAACAGATAATCAACAGATAATCAACGCCTTAAAGGCATGGCATTCAGATATTGTTCATTCACTGTTTGTATTTTACCTTTGGTCAGCGGCTTCTTTTATATGACTTCATTTTCTCTCACTATATAAACACACATTACACATGACGCAGTCATCTTCAGACAGCCTGCCATAGCTCTTGCTTAAAATTACTTTAGAAGACTCCAAAAGGAATACTGAAAATTCCACAATATAATCTAGAACTGAAAATATCCACTTATTTGTTGGTAATCTAGTTCAATTTTAAGACTATTTTTGATTGTCAGAACATTTTTAGTTAGTTTGCATGCAAGAGCCGTGAGACAATTTTTTCACATTCTTTCATCATATTTTTTTTGTTTGTTTGTTTTTTTCGAGAGATATCATTTGGTGTACAGTTTGGCATTGTGAAGATACAAGAGCATTTAGCATACACTTCTGAATGAGATTCATAATAAAATAACATGATGTATACATTTTTTTTTATACTACACAGTATTGATGTGTGTAGTGCAACAGCTGCCAATACCAGGACAGGTAGTGCTGCAGCTATAACTGTTTACCAGAAGTTAAAGGCATGATGACTGAACCATTCTCAACAAAGCAGGGGTACTGAGACACATCTTGCTGAGAGCTACAGAGTAGTCATGTTTGTTCCTGAATTGCACATAATAACAATGCAGTCATCTAAGCCTGTGAGGGAGTGCTGTGTGCACTCGTGCAGGTCCATCTGTGTGCTCCTGTTGGCTTTTGGAGGAAGTGATGGACTCAACAAGTGGAACACATTTGGCATGTCTCCAGCAAGATGTGGCCTCGAGGTAGGCAGACTAACAAAGGCGCTATGTCTATTCAAAAAAAAAAAAAGAAAAGAAAACATATTGATAAAAAAAGGGGGGCCTGAGGGAAAATTGCAACATTTAGATGGATTTTCTTTTACCAGAAATTTTCCAAAGTGAAAATATTAATTTGGATTTCAGATTTTCCTGTCAAATCTTTAAAATATATGTAATATTTTATTTGTTGTTGCAGGAGCCAAATGTATAACTTGTGCATTGATGTGAATGTGTGTGTTGGAAAAAAGGAGACATGTGCATTCAGCCACCATTTTCTGCAGGTTGAATTTCTTTTAATTGTTCTGTAACCTTTCTATATACCCTTAGCAATTAGTTGATGAGTTAGTCTGCACTTGTCAGTATCATCAGGTTGTAATCAGCACAAACAAAAACAACCAGAGGTTTAAGGGCCCTTTCCTTCATACATTTTTATTAATTACAAAACAATAATCAAGCATTAAATGACTAAAGGAATGCACCAAACTAATATGTGCCTACTTAGAGTACAAATGAAGCACAAGTAGAATAATCAGAATTAAAGCTAGTTTTCAGATTGCCGTCCCGTAACTATTTTCTATATAAAACATGCAAAACGGTGCTTCAGCTGATAACAATGTGTGGCAATATTTGTTTTAGGTGTTTTAGGAGAGAGCTGGTCAGCCCCTGAGTCCCTGAAGGTGTGAAAATGACCTCAGCAAAGTATGTGGACTTTCTGACTGATCACTTTCTTTCATTGTTCAAAAAGACCCGTACCTTCAGTAGCAAAATCATCTTCATGCATGACAATGCACCATCTCATGCTGCAAGGAATACCGCTGTGTCATTGGCTGCTATGGGCATAAAAGGGAGAAACTGATGGTGTGGTCACCATCCTCCTCTGACCTCAACCCTATTGAGAACCTTTGGAGTATCCTGAAGCAGAAGATCTGAGGGTGGAATGCAGTTCATATCAAAACAGCAGCTCTGACATCCGGCAAAGAAATGCAAGCAGAAACTATCTACAAACTCACAGGTTCAATAGATGCAAGAATTGTGAAGGTGATATCAAAGAAAGGGTCCAATGTTAACATGTAACGTGTCTGTTAAGATGTTTTTGATTGAAATAGCTTTTGATTTTAGTATATGTGACTACTTAATGCTGCACATTCAAAGACCGTTTGCAGTTCTTTATAATCCATAAAATGTTTAGAAAATCTGCTGTGCAAAATAATTTGGAGCAGTGCATTTTGAGTATTTTATTTTTGAAAAAAATGCTGTTCTCATGGGTAGCTTTGTTCAGTAAAATTTGATTTATACTGTAGTAGTTCATGACTTGAAAATTATACTGACCATCATTTTCATTGACCCTTAAAGAAAATCTGAGAAAATATCACTTGCATAATAATTTGGAACCCAGTATACAACATAATCACTGCCCTTTTGGTTGCACTGAGTTTTGAATCACACATGAATCAGAATAAACATATTTGTAAAAAAAAAAAAAAAACTAAAAAAATTGCTACATTTTTTTTTGTCTAATTTAACTTTTCATTCACATATAAGTATCTGGTTATATCTCATTTTAAAAGATGTAAGAAATATTGTTTACGGAAATGAAAACTGTCCTGCTGTTGGTTCTCAGATCAGAGTTTTGATATTCCTTTAAAGCCTCAATTATCAGAAGATTAACAAGTTCATGCTGCTTCGAAAGGATGCTGTGAAGTTGAATTTTGGTTCCAAGAGCAGCTGGCAGATTGCCACATCTGAAGGTGACAGAAATCTTGCCGATCTTGCACGACATTGAAGAAGGGTGGACGGCGCTTGCTGGGTGGGGCTTAGAAACTGAAAGTCATTGCTGCCTGGGCTTCCAACCTGCCCTCCCTGCCCCAGTCTCCCAGATTGGCTTTACTCAGCAGAATTCTCTCCTGTGGGAAACAGAGCAGAGGCAGCAAGCAGCTGAAACCTGGCGCACATAACACATGGCTGAAGGCTTTGCTGTTCTAATGCTAATTATTGAGCAGATAATTAGGGCAGATGAAGAGATGTTTTTGAACGTGTAAGCTGTCTCCAAGTTGTCTGGGTGGACCTGCCATAAGATCAATACTTCCAATCGAGCTGGAGAGCTCTTTTGTCAGTCATGCTGCATAAGGTGATTACAACTGAGTCTCAAGACAATGACGAACCTTACAGGACTTCTTTTGTGACATCTGGATGACATGAAGCATTTAAAAATGTCCCATTGATGTCAGCAATGGTACCAAATTCCTTATCTGTGAGTGGATAAGTGAGCAGAATAAACAACATGCAGATGATTTTATCCATAAATCAACTGAGTGGGTTACCCACAGGCACATCTGCACCTTTTTATGATACTCTAACTTTCATTATACACTGTTTTCAGTGAAGGTAATGATATAGAGAGGTGAAAAATAATTTACTGACCTGTTAATACTTAGTCTGAAAGCAACTTAGGATTTATGGGAAAATATTCAGTGGGTTGATAAAAGTGAAGCTTTTTGGAAGATGAGATTCCTGTTACATAAAAGTAACAAAGAATTTCAGAAAAATAGATAATAGTGGTAAATATAAAGGTGGTAGTGTAATGGTGTGAGGCCACTTTGTTCCTTCTGAACTAGTTCAATTTGTCATCATTGATTGATTGGTTAACTGATTGAAGCCTGAATTCCGATCTCTAGTAGAAAATCTTGAGGGAAAGGAGGTGAAAAGATTACCTCCTATCTGAATAGCTGGACATTTAGGAATTAATTTCTTTGGAAATTACTGTTCCCAAATGCAAACACATGCTGACGAAATGATTCAGCAAAAGCAATATACCTCAAAATACAGCTTACACCTTGATGGTGCCATCATGTTGAGTAAAATCCCACACAATTGGGAAACAGTCTGTTTTTCTTTGTTGAAGTTCTTTATTTTTATTTTTTCTGTCTTTAACAGGCAGCATGTAACAGCATTCCTGCCTTCATGGCTGACACCAGCCTTTCAGGGAGCAGGTGACTTGTTAGTACTCTAAGCAACACCGGTAACAGATGTGTCCCTGACAGTGGATGGATGGTCAGGGTCCATCTGGTCAGTGCAGCCCTGGACAGGAATGATGAATACAGCTTCATCAGTGAATAGCTGTCATCAATCGCATGGCATGGCGATGGCCAGTGACAGCCACACGCCAGCCACGGGCCCCAGGTGTGGCGGGCAGGGAGCCGGCTGGCTTTGCAATGCAGGTCAGTCAGACGAGTCTGGGCAAGTGGTGTGTATCGCAATGTAAAATGCATACATTACAAAGCAGTTGCTTCGATGGGGCTGAAGGAATCTGCTAAGTCTTTGATAAATAAGCAGACTGGGTCACAGATTTATTTCTGCACAAGGCTGTTAGGAGGCCGTTCTGCTAAGGATGAGTAGCAGGCGTCTAGACAAGTCATGGCTCTGCATTGTCCCTTCCAGTGGTCCTCGATGAAATGTGTGATATCCTTGTCTCCCTCTGTGCAGATACATGGAGATATACTTAAACACTGACCTTGCTCTTGATCGTTCTGAATATCTTACAGCACTCGGTCACTTTGAACTGCCACAACTTTAAAGCTACTACTTTAAAATGGTTTCATACATTGTGGTTGCTCATTGGGTTGTATTTAGTAAAATAGTTTAACCG
This sequence comes from Poeciliopsis paucimaculata, assembly GCA_903067055.1. Classification (NCBI taxonomy): domain Eukaryota; kingdom Metazoa; phylum Chordata; class Actinopteri; order Cyprinodontiformes; family Poeciliidae; genus Poeciliopsis; species Poeciliopsis paucimaculata. Next base: position 73,940 of record CAEGAD010082278.1, on the reverse strand, counting down.
GAATCCTGTTCTGAATCACTAAATATTAATTAACTAAATATTAATAAATAATAATTATTAATAAATAATAATTAATTTACAGTACTGTTGGAAGTTTACATGTTATCAGTATGTGGTTGAACTTAATTTAACATTTACTTTGTTTTTTTTAAAATTATATATTTTAATCATTCTTTAAAAAAAAAAGAATGATATATATATATATATATATATATATATATATATATATATATATATATTAGTATTATTATTCTAATTTTCTGTTTACACCATCATTTTCTTTAGTTCATTGGTAATTTTGCTGTTATTTTTCTGTATGTTTTCCAACAGCTGATTAGCACTGGGATTCCTGCAGTGCCTTGCGAAAGTATTTAAATCGTTTTTATTCGAGTTTTATGTGTCAGACGTAATCTACTTTCTATTCTATCGCTTAGTCACAGAAAATTACATTGAACATTGTGGTGGTAACATGACAATAATGGTGTAAATACTTTTGTATGACACTATATATATATTGTTCTGTTATTATGAATCTTTTTAATGTTAAACTATGATCATAAAAACATCTCATGAGGTTTTCATGAGAAATAAACATCTCCTGTTTTTCTCCATGAAGAATTTACTCTGTTTTAGCTGCAGAAGTAATGACAGAACTTCCGGTTTAACCAGACCGTACCGTGTGTTTGCGCTCCTGCAGGGGCAGCGTGGACGGCAGCAGCCCTCCAGAGTGGCTGCTGGTGGAGCTGCAGGGAGAGGTGATGTCCAGACGCAACTCTGGGCTGGCGGGTAACGTGATGGGAGACCTGCTCTACACCAAGGAGGTGGAGATCCTTCACACCCAATGAAACCATCCACTCACAATCAAGATCAGATGCATATTTTAACAGGGCTGAAACAATTAATAGTGAATGAATTTACTCATTTAGTAATTGACTAATTATTAACGAGAGAATAAAGACTCAAAAAAAGTACATTTGCTTTAAGGAAAACATAATCAGATTACAAATTAAACCAAACTTAGACAAAAAATATATGCAATTTGAATTTAATTTTCTTTAAAAAGGGCAGACTTTTCTCGTTTTACATCAAATTATTCCTATTTACTAAATGACATAAATCTTAGCAAAAAAAATGCGTTTTTTTTAATAACTTTATAGCAAAAAAAAAAAAATCAACTTTCTTCAAATTTTGTATCAAAGTTAATTGTCTTTCAAACATATTTTGCTTTCCTTCCACAAATGTCTCCAAAACTTTTCAACGGTGAATTGAAACTATCTTTTCAGTTCACATGTATTGTTTTTATTTCCAAGGTGTGGTGCTGGAAAAGTTCTTGAATTTTACTCTGGTGAAAAGCGTGCAGAACCTACAAACATTTTCACTCGACGAAAAACAAGAAAAACATCCACAGTTCTGTGTTTTAGGCTCGCAACTTCCTGTGCTGTTCGTCTTTTGTCCACCAGGGGGTGCCGGTGCTGGTCGTAGGACATCACATTCTCTACGGGAAGCAGGTCAAACTGGAGAAACCCTTTGCTGTCCTCACCAAACACTCCGGACATTCACAGGACACTGATGCTGCCGGTGACGTTACCATGGAAACGGAGCAGCAAGAACCTTCCTCTTCCTCCACGTTCTACTCGGTGTCGGCTCTCATCAAACGGAAACTGATCTTTAAGACTCGCCCCAAACCCATCATCACAAATGTTCCCAAGAAAGTATAGAAGGACGATTACTGGCCGGTCCAAACGGGTCAGAGGCTGGTTCTGTGTTTTAAAGTGCTGCTTTGTGACGTTTTTGTCCTCTGTTTGGATTGAAATGTTTTTCTCCCCATTCCTAACGTAATTAAATGATATCTAAACTGCAGGAGCAGATTTGATTGTTGCCTTATAATCTGTTCAGTTATTTTAATTTTTTGGCTTCATCAATCCAGTTTTTCTGTTCAGTTTATTTAAATCAGCCACATTTATCTACAGCTCTGATAAAGAATTGTCAAAAATACACAGAGGCTGAAACGATTAATTGGATTAATTGTCATGGATTATTGAAATAATTGTCAACCAATTTAGTAATCAATTAATCATCAACTGGAATATTCAAACATATTTGGAAAAACACATTTGTAAATATGTTTTAGCTTCACCCCGTTCACATTTACTAAAGGAATGCTGTGAAATTGTATTTTAGTTAATGTTTACCTTCTTATTTAAGAAAGGGAATTATTTGTTGGTTTCTAAAATAAAACTGATAACTCTAGGTTTTAAGAAAAGGACAGTAAAGCAATAGGTACAAATAAGTTCAGCAGTTAGAAACACATCTCTCAATGAGGATTTTTGTTCTTTATGAGATAAAAAATGTACTCAGATTACATGTTAGAGTATTTTTCATCTATAAAACATGAATTTATTTTAAGGCATTTTACAAATTTTTACCTATTCTTTATACAATTTGAGTTAATCTCTAATCTGTTCAAGTCACAGTGGTTAAAATAGGTTTGGACTTCAGAGCAAAACCACTATTTGACCAGCAGGGGGCAGCAGCGACAAACCGAATAAAAAGTTCAAGTTTCATCCAAAAATCATCAGAAAACATACGTTTGCTGACAAACATTCAGGGTCTTCTTCTCTGCTGCAGCAGCAGCATGTTTACAGAATGCTAATGGCTTATAGTGTGTTTGATGAAGGTGTTTCCACACATTTAAAAAAATGGCCGCCTGTCAGCGGCCCCCATGACTGAATGGACCAATTCATTCACCAATAAACACTTCGCAAACCTCTAAATTTGTTTCCCAAAGTCAAAAAACATGAATTTAGTGGAACGGTTCCCAATGGTGGGGATGGGTGCCATCTTTGGGTCCTGAAATGGCAAACAGAAGGTCCAGAGATTGAAATTATCCCCTGGAGTTCAACTAAATTTCAAAATGATTATGTATAAAAGTGTGAAAAACTGTCAAGGATTGTTATTTTGAAGTGAGATCCAAAAGTAGGAAACAACCGGGTGGTCTAGTTTCTAGTGCAAATCTCAGGAAACTTGAAATAAGACAAAACTAACTTGCACGTAACTTTTCAGCAAAATATTGGAGTTTGGTTCAAGAAAATAATTCCTTAAAAAGAGTGCTTGTTAACACTGTATGATGTGGGGAAAATGTCTTGTAGAAAGTGTTATGAGTAAATTATGACAGATCAATAACATTAATTATATTAATTCGTGATTTTAAAATAAATTCAAATTTGTTTGATGATTTGTTAGGAAAATTTGTGACCAAAAAAAAACCTGAAACAAGAAATCTGTAAACTGTTAAATTGTCAGAAAAAAATACGTAATTTAGGATTTAGCTTCCGCTGTCCTCCAAGATGGCGGACCAAGAACTCATATGACATCTTAAAAAGACATTTTTTTCTTTTAATGTACAAGTCCTTTTTGAATCTATACATTTAAAATTTAACAAAACAACAGAAAAACATAAATTAAAAAAGAAAGTCCCACTGGAGACGCTCCCGGATTTTATAACTTAAATCTCTTTGGTGTTCAGTCTTTACACGGTTTTGAACAAAGTTCATTCGACGTAAAATGACCCAAATATCAACAGTTAAAAGAACAATGTTCGATAGAAAAACATCACTGCTACACAAATGAAAGCTGGCGTCCCGGGAAAATGTTTAAAACAATCTCTGAATTGGTGAATGAAACTGTAGTAGAGGCTGTAAACGGAGACTTGGACCCTCACGAACAATAAATTAGTCCTGGACAGCACCAGAAATCCAGCTGCTTGATGATTCAGATGTTCTGCTTGGAGCAGGTGATTGTGCTGTTGTTGACCAGTGGGACGGAGTCGAAGCTGCTGGTTCAGACTCTGAAAAACCAGTCATAAAAATCTGATTTCCCCCTCCCTTTCTGTCTGCACACAGTTGTTACAAAACTGCTGAGTTTTAAGTTGCTGAATGTTCCATACATTTTTAATATGGTCTTGATCAGTAGCTTTCTAAAGTTTTTTTTTTTTTAATTCTTTGGACTTTAGCTGCCGTAAGCTAATTTTCACTCAAATTGTTGCGCTTGACGTTGATAAATACAGAATGGGACGCAAGTTATAATCAATTATTTAATCTTATGATCAGTAAGCGGCCATTTTGCAGTTTTCGCTTATCAACAGGGCCAGCAGTGAGTAAGCATTCCTGCGCATGCGCATTAAGAGGGCCAACTGTCAGGAGCTGTCAGTTCAGCATAGGCGACAAGTTGTGACTAAAATAAGCCATTAAATTGTTTCCAATGATAACTAGATAGATATACATGCATTCTCGTGGTTTCTAAGTGTATATAAGCAGGGTCTAGCTACAGCTATAAACCGTTTCTTTTATAGCTGTAGATAAAAGAAACGGCGATACCGCCGCCATCTTTGTTTACATCAACTGACTCCGCTAAAGAATGACCAGCGGCGCCCTCTGCTGGATGGCGGCCAAACTATATAATAATAATAATAATTATTAAAAATAAGAAGTTAATATTAGCACAGATCTTATATTCACCAAGGCACGGTATTAGCAGCTGGTGAGCTCACTTAACATAAAAACGTTCACATATTTATGAATATTAAAATTACAAAAAGGTGATTAAATCTGCTTGTGTGTAGATTATGCCATTTTCATAATCTCATAGATTAACTATTTATGGTATGTTAGATGTAATCGGGTAAGCTAATATATGATCAGATAGACAACGTAGTCTAAACTAATACATGCTAAATCTGGCTAAGCTAATCTAAGGCATTGTAAGCTTAAGTAAGCTAATAGGGAGTAAAGTCAGATACAAAAAAGTCAAATAACCCAAACTAAGATAATGAAACACAAGATAGGACGAAGTAGAAAAAAGCTAAGATATGCTAAATTCAGTCGAGCTAAATTTATGCTGACAGAACCAAGGTAAGCTACGCTAAGACAGGCTCAGCTGAGCTAATGTTGTGATTTTTATGAGGCAGAGAAAAATTGTAAAATTTCTACAGATCTAAGGTTTTCAGACTATTGCAATAACAGAGAAAAAGTATAATTCCTCAAATGATGTGTTTATATTTTTAGGTAATTGCTGTTTGACAATCTCTTTGTTAAAGCTAATTTACTATTTGATGTCTGTAAAACTGCAATATTTTAGGGGTTTTTTTCTTATTCCAGCAAAAGAAATGCAAACTAAATGTGTTTTGGTGACTGGCTTCTGGTAATGAAAAATGCCTAAAGATCAAATTTAACAAGATTTAAGTTATCTATTGACTCAACATTGTTCATCCATTGAGGTAATGAGTAAAAATTAATTGGCTTTACAACAAAATGAAAAATCTGAAAATGGTCAGGTGCAAAGACTCAACAGAAAACAAGTGAAAAACAGCCAAAGTTTAAAGAAAACTTCATAAATCTTGGAGAACTACTGATCAAGACCATTTTAAAAATGAATCTCTTGCCACTTTGAAGAAAGAAAAATAAAAATACACTATGAATAGATCAGGACTTTAAAAAAAAATGTCCCTTGAGTGCAAATATTCTCTGTTTCTTCTAAATATTTGGGTTCCACATTGTTTGCTTTCCAATTATCTTGAAACAAAACAGCGAATGCCAGAAGTAACTGATTCCTTCAGGTTCTGCTTCGTAGCGATCACCTTCAGATTGTTTCTGTCTAACTGAAGCTTCGTTTCCACCAGCTGGGTGTTGACATTTTCAACATATATTGCATTACTATACACTTTTTATAAGATTCTTGTTGCTTCATATCAAGATTTGTGACAGAAATACAGCAACTCTCGACCACTTTGTGTTGTTTTGACAGAAGCTGAGAGAAACTACTGACCTTTCAGTCCAACTTTTCACTCTTTCACCAAGAGTTCAGATATTAGCTTTGCCACTGCGGCGTGTTTTCTTTATTTTTGACCAACTGAGAGCTCCCGTTCTTCCTGCTATTTTAATTTAATCATCATTCTACAGTTAGACTTGCACTACGCTAAGATCACTGCATGTTTTTACTCTGCAGCTTGCATGTTTTCTTATTAGTTGGTTGTACATGATGGGCGCCAAAGACCAGTCCTTGAGAGCTGCTACTCAACTTTTAGATGACTCCCTTGTTCGACACCTGAATCAAATTGTTCATTAGGACCTTTTTGCTCTGCAGAGGCCTGATAATGAGTAATTAATCTGAGACAGGTGTGCAGAAGCAGAAATGCATTTAAAAGTTTATGGATCGTAGATATGCAGAGGTGGGCAGAGTATCTAAAAATGTATTCAAGTAAGAGTAGAAAGAAAGTTGCCATCCAATTAAGAGTCAAAAAATATTTGATGAAAAGTCTATTTAGAGGAAATTTAGTTATTTTAAAACTCAAAGTGAAAATAATTCATATAATTATTATTTTAATTTGGCTAAACATTGTTTATTAATGATGTTTATAATGTTTTTTACAAGCCATTAACAGTGATAGAAGAGACTAGTTAAAGAGTCTCTAGTGAAATGGTTGGAAGCACAAAGGCAGCATGATGTGGTCAGTATGTCAACACATAGGAAACTGACATCAGGCGTCTTTTTTTACTCTAATCACTTCCTGTCTTCACCGATCTACATGCCAACAACAATAAGTAACGGATAAAAGATCCCAAAATTTTGGACACTTTATTTTGAATTAAACAACTAAAGTGCAAAAAATATATTTATTTTAATTGTATATTTTTTTATGTCTGCCTTTTTAAGACTTTGTAGTTGGTGTTTAGGTATTGCTAATACTACAAAATTACAAACTGATATTTTCAAACTTCTTGTCATGTATAAACATTTTTAACTCAGAACACGGCAGATGACTGGATCGCCCCAACCAAGTTTTCTGAAATAACATAATTACAAAATAATAAAATAAGGCAAAAGGGAAACATATCCAAATCAATTTCTTTCAATATGAAACTTCTGACAGTTTCATATTAAAATAAGTTTGTTCTTCATTCAGTGAAGTTATTCACAGTATCCAGAAATGTTATTCAAATAGAGACACTTAATTATGAAGTTACTCAAGTAAAAGCTAAAAGTACAACATAGTAAAAATAGTCCTAAAAGTAATTTGTTTTCCAAAATGTTACTCAAGTAAATGTAACTACTTATTACCCACCTCTGTACAGAACCGGACTGGGACTGGATTTAAAAATCTTTTCAATTTTGCCTCAGGCTCATCAGGGACTTTGATGTTTCCTTCTCTAATTTTCCTACTTCTGGTTTGTAAAAAAAATTAAAATAAAAAAATCACAGGTCTGCTGCTAACTTCTCCTCAATACCTCCACGTCTGCCTGAACACTTTAAAGCTGCAGATGTAAAGTTTATAAAAATGTTTTTTACATATTTATAAAAATGTTTTTTACATATTTGTTAGAACTGTTGTATGCCATGATAGTTTGTTATGAGACAGATAATCTGTAAAAAGATCGATCTCTTCCACTTCTACTTTTCTTCTGTCTGAAGAAAACAACCAATCAGAACTAAGCGCTGTCAATCACAATCTTGTGCAGTGCTGCTCATCCCTTTCCATTCCCTGCTTTATCCCTACTACAGCTTTTCCCCGTCAGTAGATCTTGTTGTGAATGCTAAAGCTAGTTAGCATAGCCACCGAAAATGGTGGATAAAAGGTTTTTCTGTCATCAGAGTTGTTTCTGCCAATAGCACATTTAGCAGCCAGTATATGAGGGTGATTGATGGCGCTAAGACCCACCTCCTGGCTCTGATTCGTTGTTTTTGGTCTCAGGGAGGAGATGAATCATATCGATCATATCACAGATTATTTGTCTCATGACATGGTGACAGTTTTAATCCATATATATTTTTTATAAAAGTCACACACTTCAGCTTTAAGACCTGAATCCAAACAGTGGAAAGCACCATCCATCGCTCAGATTTCAGACTCTTGTCTTTGTAGCACCAGTGTTTAAGATCCCAGCTCTTTGCTCCACCTGGTAGAGTCAAACTGCAGTGAAACCTGGAAACCATCCGGCCGCCGCGGTTCAGGACTCCGCGTACGGCAGGTGATACTGCTCCTCCCTCTTGTTGCATCGTTTAGCTACGATGGCTAAGTACAGCACCAACAAGATGAGCCAGTAGCAGGCGTACAGCACCGTCCCCGCTATCAACAAGGCCTTCTCCGTTTCGCTGAACGGCTCCTGGGTTTCACAGTAGACGGTATACGCCACGCCTCCCAGCAGCACCAGCGCCCAAACTGTGACCGGCACAGCGCCAATGAGGTTGACCACTATCTTCCTGCGGCCAGACGTTCCCCATCCGGCCTTGTTGATGGTGAGCAGGGCAAACATTTTGGCAGGAAGCAAGCTGGACATGTAGAGCAGAGAGTAGAGCGACATGAAGATCATGACCAGACTTCCTCGCAGGAAGCAGGCGTAGGTGGCCTTGACCATCCCCACCAGCTGTACCGTCAGCAAGAAGAGCAGGATGTTCCAGAGCCGCCCGCGGTAGAACAGGTGGATCACTGTTGCGACCAGAAAGAAGGGGAAGAAACCCGTGACCACCGACTCGTAGGTCATCCACAGACTGTGCTTGTGGAACCAGAGGGCGTTGTAGAGCCATTCACGGAAGTAAGACTTGCTCCATCGTGTTTGTTGGTTGAGCCAACGCAGATACTGCGTGGGTGTCTCCGTCTGGCACTGCGACCGCGCCGTGTATTTAGTCTTGTAGCCGAAGCTGAGCACCCGGTTGGTGAGGTGGCGGTCGTCGCCAAAGCTGCACTTGGAGCCCAGGAAGGTTTGGTGGTACCAGGGCTCCAGGAAGCGCTGCAGCAAGGAGTTCCTGTACATCCCCAACGGGCCGCTGATGCACTGGACGCAGCCAAAGTAGGACTGGCAGGCTCGCTCGATGTTAAAGGCCATCCAGTAGCGCACGCTGCTCAGGAACGAGATCCACGAGTCGTACTTGTTGAGGATCTGGAGGCGACATGGTGCAGAGAAATGTCTTGTAGAAAACAAAGAATTTTCTTTCAGCAAAGAACAAAACAGTCAGAGCAGAAATTAAGCCAAAACACTCCAAAAATACAAACACTGAGGATTTAAGACTAAAAAAAATCCTTCTCCTGCAACTCCGCTACTCCTTCCAGCTTGAACTGGTCTAAATTTGGTTTTAAAAAAAAACTTTTATCAAATAAATAATCAGTTTATCCAAAACATAATCAACACACCAGACCTCCACTGTATTGATGTTTTCACATATTGATGTTAGAAGTATTTTTACAGATCAGATGAACATTAAAGCAATGCAAAATGTTTATTTTCTAATTTAAATTAGGGCTTGAATATTGTATAAAAATATAACATGTATATATAAGTAATTTGTTCTCCAAAGATAAACCAAAAATAAAATAAAGCACACAAAAAACCCAGCAATTATTTAAATAAGTAGGTGGATAAAAAGTACATAACTAAAAAAAATAAATAAACAAACACGTTACAGAAAATTAATAGAATATAAATTCAACAGAAAGCAAATAAAATGGAGGCATATAGTATATATGAGTATATATGTTGTTAATTGTTCTTTTAAAAAGCAGAAATAAATCATAATTAAAAAAACTGTAAATTTTTTTTATCCCATTAATCGTCAGAATAATCGCTTTATAAATGAATCGTTAGTTTCGGCCCTAATTTTAATTCTTTATAACATGGATTGGGTGTTTTTAAGTCTGTCAATGTTTCAGATGGCTTCTTCCAGACTGAGAGCAGAAAACTGATCACAAAATCCTTCAGATCGACTTTCAGCTCAGCTTCACTACCTGCACGTCCCCGCCGACTCCCCCCACCATCGGGTCTTCCTCAAGAACCTTCAGCATCTCTATAGTGCAAGCCGGGTCCAGAACCGTGTCCGAGTCACACACCTGCACCGCAAGACAAAGGGTTGAATAATTCAGAAGGTCAAATTCAGGATGCAGCTGCTGCAGAACGTGCATTGCTGATTATGCCTAAAAAATCTGCAGAGAAATGAAGGACTGCTGACAGAGAAGTGAGCCGGATCATTGAGGTTTCACATCAGCAGGTCGACCTCTGACCCGGAGCGCCAAGCAGCCGATGAGGGGTTTCAAGTAGTTAGGCTGTTTTTGGGAGTGGATGTACAAAAATGTCGAAAATCACCCACCGCTAATACTGACGTGTCTTAAAAGCCGAATATTGGAGAATTTAAGAGTTTGAAAAAAGAGTGAAAACATGAAAAACGCTTTACTCAAACTTTCTAAAATTTGGAAAATATGGAAATTGATGGAAATTTTAAAATTAAATAACCATTTGCTAATCTATGAAAGCAAAGGTTAGGGCCATTGTAGGTAGGCAGATAATAGGTAGAAAAAAGGGGTAAATTTTCACCAAAACCCTCAAATTTTTAGATTAATCTCAAAGGTTTTCTAGAACAAACTTGGAAAATGTTGAGATTAAGCTCAACATTTTGTTCTAGAACATTTCCAACCTTTGAAAGTCAAATTTTGAAGACTTTTCTAGATAATATGTGATTATTTAATCTCATAATTTCTTGCTATTCTTTTTTACTTTTGAAAAAAGTTTGTACATTTTCACATATTTTTCTACAACATTTCTGAGATTAACCAAAGAAAAAAAGTGGACATTTCCTACTTTTAAAAGCCAAAAATTTCCTACAAAAATATTTAGAGAATAATCTCAGAAATTAATTTCAAAACCTTTTCCAGAAAAAACTTTTTGTCTTGCAAATGTTTGACTTTTGGAACTGGTAGAAATTTCAATTTTTTTCTAGAAAATTTCTGAGATCAATTTCAAAATTTCATAGTTTTTTTCTCGCAACTTTTTGACTTTTGTAGCTCAGAAAAGTTTTTTGGCAGGAATTTACTCCCCTTTTTATTTTCTATCTACATTGGACCTAACACGTAGTTCCAATAAATAAGCCTTTAATTTTGTGGTTTGAGATAGCCACATCACAATAAACAATAAATCATTTAATCGCATGATAAATTAAAACAAGGTCAATAATTTTCATTTTTATGATTTAACTTAATTTCTCTTTCTCCTACCAAAATTTGTCTTCAGTTTGGTAATTTGGTCTCAACTATCCATTTTTTGAGGAACAATTTTGCTTAAATAATCTTAATTGATTCTATTTGTTGTTTTGTTGATTTATTTTGGATATTCAAAATGTCTCCCAGTTCCAGCGTTAAATGTTCATTAGAATTTAAGGTTTATTGATCTTTATGAATGTGTTCTTAGCATAATATTACTTGAAAGTTTTCTCAAACCAATAATATTGTTATAGTAATAACAATATATCGTCCAGCAAAATCTGTTATTGTGGCATTTTTTATAGGAAAAGCGACATTTTAACCACCTGTTGAGATTTTGAAGGTTTTTCTTACCTGAACATAATCCACGCTGTCACCCAGAGCTTTGAAGGCAGTGTACATCACCTCCCGTTTCCCGCCCCACTCCTGCATGACGCAGGAGTATCGGCGGCCTTTAACCAGCCGGGCCACCCGGTTCGCTTCCTCCATGTGCACCGCGCTCCTCCTCCCTCCTCCAACGCCTCCTCCTTCCCCGCCATCGCTGTGAAAGTTCCCCTTCCACACCATGCTGCCGGCCTGCTCCGCTCCGCCCATCACCTCCTGGAAAATGTCCATCATGTATCGGTCCTCGGGCCGGTTCCCGTCCACCACCAGCACCACCTTCAGGCCCGGAAAGGAGATCCGCCGGACGCTGCGCAGGCATTTCCTCAGGTAGTCCGGGTCTTCCTGGTAGGCAGCGATGCAGAGGGCGACGGAGCGGCGCAGGTGCCGAGGCCGGGACGGGCTCCGCATCCGCCGGTGCTCCAGGAAGGCGAAGAGGCTCTGGAGGAAGAGGTGGAGGGAGAGGAAGGCGCCGTAGAGGCCGAAGGAGAGGTGGTGCTGCTCGGTGTGGATGAACTGGTAACCTTCAGAAACCAAACATGAGCGTCACAGTTTCTCCTCATGGAGACTTTACAGTGAGCAGGGTCGACCAAAGACTTTTTGGGGCCCAAGGCAGATTTTCATTTGGGGGCCACCCATACCAACAGGTTTATCATTGCTCCTCTAAGTGTTGCTGTGTTTCCATTACAAATGTGTGCAAAACTTTATCGATATGCCACTAAAGTTAAAAAACAAACAAACAAAAAAAACAACAACACAGTTTCGCTATTTCCATTAAAAATGCTTTTGGATGCATTTTCTTCACAAAATGAGACATTTTAAAAAATGGTGCGCCATCGACGTCCTACCACTTCCTGTTGTCTTCTTTGTCATTTCCGCCAGCAGTAACATCCGGTTGGTGAAAGATGTGATGAGTAAAACTTTCTAATGCAGTTTTGCAGAATACACTAATTCCAATATGGACGAAAAAGCACTTCATCCTAGCACCAAAACATGTTGTTTTTTTTTGTTTCAATTTTCATGTTTCCATTAAGCTAATTTATTTCCGTAATTCCAATTAACTTGATTATATGTTCAATATAATCACGGTGAGTGGTTATGTGAGTGGGTGGGAGAAGACAACCTGTGACGTAGGCCAGTAGGATGGTGAACAGAACCACCGCAGCAAACAGGGTGGTGACCACGATGTTCAGCGCATTCCTGCAGCGAGAGGGCATCTGGTGGAGGAAGTCAAGACAAGGAATAAGAGGAAATGCAACACACACACACAAAAGATCAGTTCATTTATACAGTGCAAAGGACTTTGGAGAAAACTAAACTGGCTAGATGATAAAAACTGTTTCAATAACTGATCAATATGAGTGTGAGCAAACATTTCCATTTATTCTGAAAACATTTAAAGCAAATTGTAGGTTAGCAACTTTGTAACGATGCAGTTTTTATGGAATATTTGAATGAGGGCTGAAACGATTAATCTGATTAATCACAATGAATTAGTTAACTGCAATGATGTCCAATGATTAGCTGATCATTGTGAGTAAACCCCTTGGAGAAGTAGCTGTTGCTGCCCACCAGTCAACATGAGAAAGATCAATTCTGCCAACCAGTGTAGGGCTAGCAATGATTAATTGTGATTAATCGATTATTGAAGTAATCTTCAACTAATTTAGTAATTGATTAATTGCCATATACATAAAAGAGGCTGAAAGAACAACTTACTCAGGCCAGTAATTAAGCCAAAATTGTACAAAATATAAACATTTTGCATTTAAGATGGAGAAAATCGTTTCTCTATGTGTTTGTTTTACCCAGAAATCCTCAAGTGGCAGTTTTTCCTTTACATTGTTCTAATTCTATAAAATACATTTAATATCAGACACATTTATCTGTTCAATTATTAATCAGAAAATAATCAACCAAACACAATATTGATGTTAAATCAAGCAGAAAGGCCTTTATCTTTGAGAATGTGTTCTTGCCTTATTATTCCAATTACCACTATAATAGTTGAAAAACAACAATCTTATCTTTTATCGCAGTAACTTCTGGGACAATTTATCATCCAGCAAAATTTGTTATCGTGAGAGGCCTAGGTTCAATAAACCTTAATGAACATTTAACTTTATGGACAAATATCCAAAATAAATAAACAAAACAACAGAAGCATCATGATCGTCACAGACGAACTCCCGCTGCCAGTCCGACCAGTCCCCTCCTCCCAGTCTGCCCCGCTCTGGGTTAATAGCTCTAATTAAAGGCCAGGCAGGGTTTGTCCGGAGCGCAGCAGCAGTTGAAACAGGAACAATTCTGCCCTTTCATTCATGAAATTACCTCCAGCCCCCACCTGGCCGCTCTCACAGCACAGACACACTGACTTTCCTGGCATCACATTCAGCTCTGAGGGACGGAGACGTTTATCGCCCAGTCTGAGCGATTTTCACTGTGGATGATCCGGGATAAATGATATTCCTGACAGAAAAAAATCCCGGCAGAATTTCCCCAAATGAGCCAGACATTTCTCCATAGTTATGCTCATGTGTCATCAAAGCCATTTAGAGGGAGTTTAATCAGAAATCAGAGCTTTGTATGAATCCTGGCTTCTCTAAACCTGCAACTCATTTTAGCATGGGCTAACACTGCTGAACAATTTATAGAAAAAGGTTCTGTCTTTCTCAGATAAAGAAAACTTGATGTCATTACCTACAATGCTTCCGTGAACAGCTTAGGATAGGTTTATGGTCTATACAAAACACTTTTTGCACAAAATCATTCTTAAATAATGAGATTTTAGCTGTTTTAGAGCTTTTGACATTTTAAATCCAAATAAGCTGCTGCTGGCCACGTCTTCCAACTCAAGTCTTACATTCACATGTGAAAATAGATGCAATTAAACAACCGTACGTCTTTGAAAAGCACTAGTGGAACCTCCTGCGCAAACAACAAGAATGCAGCAAGTGGTTTCTGGATTGCAAATCAAAAACAAAACTCTTGTTTTTTCCAGCAGCCATTTTACAGCTCATACTGCGGTAAAACAAGCTGACCAAATGTTTTGAAGTTTCACTTGGGTTGCTAGGTAAAGGCAGAACTCTGCTGGGTTGCTAGGTAACGAGCAGAACTCTGGTGGATTTGCTAGGTAACGGGCAGTGCCTGCTGATTTGTGACGTTACATTTCAGAGGTTTTTGACACAGCTTCTTTTCCAGACACCCAAAAATATTAATTTATTTCCAAAAAACCAAGCTGTTGTTTTAATCGCTTGAGCTGTTTATGCTTAAATGGAAGTACAAATTTGTTTTAAATGTGAATTTAAATTTGATAAGTAAAATTGTCTACCACATAAAATACTATTTTCATTAATATTAAGAAATTATTTGCTTGTAAAAATGTTTATCTTGGTGAGAAGTTTATTGTAAGTTAGTTTTGTCTTATTTCAAGTGTGCTAAGATATTTTGCACTAGAAAACAGACAAAAATACTTGGTGAGATTTGTGTTTTTGATGTGCATTAGCAATAACTGTTATTTAATTATGATATATCAACAAACTTCTCATCTGTAGGCATTGTTGTTGTTTATCTTTTGAATATTTTTTTAAAACCTTGGACAGAATTTAAATAAAGTTTTCAAATGTCAACAAAACACTTTATATTTATACAGTAAACAAAAACAACATAAAAACATAACAATTTTGTGTGCATTGTTTTCTATTTCATGACAAAAAAAATTATTGTTGGAGAGCAGATCACAGTAAAATCCTTTTGTTTACAAAAATAAAATAACATTTCATAAAGGCATCTGAAACTAAAGAATCAATCTTATCACGTTAGTACTGATATTGATACTGACTTACAGTAGTATTGATATTATCAATATTTTGGACCGATCCACCCACATGTAATGTTAACAGCTTAGACAATGCATTCATGTTTTACAGCTTTGTGTGTGATATAATGGAGAGAATATAAATGAGTCAGACTGGATTTTTTCCCTCCATTTTCCCTTTGCAACAGCAAAATAATACAGTTTTAATTGGGAATCCCTGATGTTCTACTGGGATTTCTGTCTGGATCAAGTTTGTCTTTGGTTATGAAGACGAATTAAAGGGAGACAAGGTTGGATGATTTTACAGGCCCAAGCAGCAGCAGAGGTCTGAGCCCCCTGGAGGTCAAAGGTCACATCATATGGAGACTGAACATGGAGAGTTTGATTATAGGGCTGGTTGAAGGTCAAGAGGTGAGCTGGGAACTGGGAGTCAGACAAGATGAATGAGGAGGCCCAAGTAGATTTAACCATGAAGTTACTATATCAGTGCAATTGGCACGTTTGCAACTCAAAAATTACAAAAATCCCAAAATTAATTAAGGGCTTGATTTTCCTTCTAAAGGGAAATACCACCACAAAGCCAGAAACCAAACCCAATACAATGACACATTATCAGCATTGTGAAAGTTTAGTGGAAGCAAACAAAGCATCACCTTTGGTCTGCTGAAAGACATTACAGGGGATGAATTATGCAAAATTCATATTTTGCACATTTTTGTAACTCAATTTGGGTTTCCCCAGCTTCTAAAACAGCCCAAGTAGTTTAAACAACAACATCCAGGTGTTTTTTGGGCAATAAGTTAATGTTTTTTGATGGATAATGAGCCAAATTAAGAGACACTGCCCATTACCTAGCAACCCAAACTGAGCTCCAACATGTTTGGTCAGCTGGTTTTAATGTTGTATGCATTTTACAATGGCTGCTGGAAAAGTCAAGTATTTAGTTTAGTTGACTTTCCAATCAGAAACAACTTGTTGCATTCTCATTGGTTGCACAGGAGGCTCCACTTTTGCTGTTGAGAGATGTATGACTGTATAATTATGCCCCTGTTTGCAGCTATTTTCACATGCGAGCATAAACGTTGAGTTGGTGGTCTTGGCCGCAGCAGCTGAAACAGCTTAAAACAGCTCATTCTGACAGGAGCTCCAATAGGCAGATTAAAATCTCATTATCTGAGAATGATTTTGTTTTTAAAAAAATTGTATAGCCCATAGATCTATCCTATTGTGATCAAGGAATTATAAAAGTTCACGTTTAAACTTTGCGGAAACGTCACACACTGCATGTTTATTCCTTCTGCAAGAACAAACCTGAATGTTGATGATCAACTCCATCTCCCATCTGCCCCCACCTTCCCGATTCCTTGGCAAATGTGAGTCAGTTAATCTTGTGTAAGATGAGTAAAATTCAGAGCTGAACAAGCCTGCAAACACTAAACTGCTGGATGTGAGGAAACATGATGAACCACAGTAAAGTAAAGCAGGTATCGGTTGCCACTAGGGGGCGTCTTGTTAAATAAGCCTGAACAAGAAAGTCCTCTTATAAGGCAATCAGACAAATACAATCACACGAACTGAGGTGGCCATGCCAGATCTTGCTAAGTCTAAAAGCTTTTTCTCATAAAATTAAGATGTTCTTCTAATATTATGACTATATTTTTGTAATTAAAAATTCTCAGTCTCTCCCTAATATTTGTGCACCTCACAGGAGGGATGTCTGAATTAAAAACCATTCTGTGGAAATATGTTTATTGTTATTTACAATTAATCATAAAATATGGAAATGTATTTTTTAGAGACAAAAGTGACAACAAATTGATTAAAATCAGAAATCGGATCTGACGTAAAATCAGACTTAATTTTTAAGCCATATTGCTCAGCCTTGGATAATGAGAGGAAATCTCTCAGGCTATATTTCAATCATTTCAGAAACATTGGAGTGACTTTTTAAAGTTTTTTTATGTCCTGATACATAAAAGCTTAGAGTATAAAATGGGTTGTACTTTTTTCTTGCCAGGACTTCGTGTTCAGACAGAAGCTATTTGGCTGATTTACTGAAAGTAGGACCAAGAACAGCTTATTAAAGCACATATCGCCATATGTATTCAGGAGGGAGACACATTAAGGGATTTCTGAACTAGGACAAATAAGGCATCTTTCCAGCAATGACAAAGAACTGCTACAAACCGACTGTTAGCTGCAGTACCTATAGAAAATCATGGGTGACTTTCTACAGGTCAAATCAGTGAACAAATGTGCTGAAGCCAAAAAAATCCAAATATCCAAAATAATATATAAATATATTATTATTATATTGTATTATTCTTCACTCTTTGAATAATCTAAATGAATGAGTTGCAACAACATATAACTTCCCTTTGGGATTAATAAAGTATTTCTGCATTGAATTTGAATAGAATTGAATTTACTGTTGTAGTGCGGCCGCCACCCAGCAGAGGGCGCGGCTGGTCATCCTTAAGCGGAGCCGTTAATACAGCAACAAAGATGGCGGCCATGCTAGAAGGGGAAAGAGAAACGGTCCAGACGGAGTCCGATATGGGATGCAAAATGTACTTTATGCGGTTCTGTTTTAAAATATAAACACTCAAAAAGCCCCTTAAGTTGTTTTGAAATATAAACACTCGACAAGCTCCCTAATTTTTAACTTAATAATGCTCATTCGTCAACTTTTCTTTCAAAAATAACCGATGTGCTGCGAAGGCTAGCATGACAGAAGAGGCGCAACAGAGGAAAATGGTAACATGTACAGAAAGGATGCTTAATTTTGAGAGCTGTTGTGAGTTAATAAATGTCGTGGAGCGAAGTTTAAAATGATTGACGAGTGGACATTTATAAAAATACGGAACAAATCACGTCAGGTATCGGTTCGGCATAAAATGCCGAATAAAGGAGCATTCCGTATCCCTATTTGACTGTAAATTTGTTCACAAGGAATTACATGTTAAACATGTTTTATCTTTTATTTTTCTATTCGGCAACCTGAGGTTCCTGTTTTGTTATATTTTATGTGTAAGTTTAGTAATAACAGAAAAATGTTGAAATTTATTATTTTTTTCTTTTGTTATGAAAAATGTTTATATTATGGAAAGACAGTTGACCCTCCATCTACTAATTGTTAGTCGATCAATGCGGTCCATCAACTTTATATTTGAAAAGTCCCACAGAATGAAACTGGAAACATTCTCTTTCTGCATCACTCTGCAAACATGAACCCCCAGACCTGAACACTGTCCTGCACTGTGGCCGAGCCGCTACTTATCCCAAACTTTCCATCCAGTTTGTGTCTCTGAATGCATCCATTCATTCAACGTTTGCATCAACCTGCCAGACGTCAAACCTCATCCTGCTTCATCACAGATGTCTAATCTCACTTTTATTCAGTTTAATTAACCCTGTTTCTCTCTGTGTGTCATTAAAGAAGTGCTTACCTTCCTGATCCAGTGGACCCTGTGTGTTCGTCTCCCCCCCAGATCTCTGTCCATCCAGCCGGGACGTCCAGCCGTCGCCTCTCCTCAGCACAGCGCTCTCCTTGTTCTGGCCCCCTCCCTTCTCCAGCTCACACTAAATCTTTATTCCAGCTTTCTCGCTTAATTCAGGAGATCCCACATCCAAAAATACAGCTGGCAGCTCAGACCGCCACCCTCCTCCCTGCCTGGGGGCCGGCCTCCTCCGCCTATCCTCCTCCCTCTAGCTCCTGGTCCCGTCCCGAAGCATGGAGACCCTCCAACCCTCCAAGCTGGGATTGATTCGAGGCTTTCAGCCTGCAGATGATGCCGCTGCAGCTTTTGGGTTGCAGTTACTCTCCATCCCGACTCCTGATCCCAACCGTCGGCCCTGAAGGATGAAGTCTGAGGGTCAAAGAATCAGGTTTTCCTCTCTCCTCTCTGCAGAATCAGCTTCTCTCTGCAGCCTGAATCTTTGTCACTTTGTTCCTCCAGCCCCCCAACCTGCTCACTCTCTCTCTGCAATGCAGCCTCCAGCTTCCACCTCTCTGGCTGACTCAAAGCATCCCTTTATGGCTTTATTTGTCTTCCCTCCACCTTCTCCTCCGTTCCTCCCTGCTGACGTCCTGCAGGTCGGACAAACCGCTGCGGCTCTGGGAATCAATACTATCCACACGACTCGATTCATTTCATTCAGGTCAAGTAGCAGGACTGCAGATAAACAGATATGGTCATTTTAGTACTGAGGTTTCCTCACGTGAGGATTTAACCACATTAAATACAGCAAAAATACAAAGTTTCACCAAGTATTTTTGGTCTGGTTTCTAGTGCAAATATTTTATTACGCTTCAAATACGACAAAACTAACTTAAGTGACTTTCAGTAAAACATGGGAGCTTGTTTTAGATAAATAATTTCTTAATATCAGCGCTGAAACAATAAATCGGACTGTGGTATCAATACATCTAACCTTAATCGATTAACTCATTATTTCAATATAAATTTGATTAACTAATTAATCATGATTAATTGGAATATTGTAATTAATCTCTTATTTCAATATATTTGAATTTGATCAATTAACAACCGATTAATCATGATTAATTTCCAATTAATAACAATTAAGTGGTTTAATTGTGACTGATTATTTCCATATAATTAATCTGTTAATAGATAAATCATGATAACTGATTAAAATACAAAATTAGTTGATGATTTGAATAATCAATTCAAATAATCACCATTAATAGTGGTCAGTTATTTCAATACAATCAAACTTAATTGATTAGTCACAATAAATCATAATTGTTTCAATATAATTAAATGTAATCACTACTACTAGATTAGTTATGATTAATCATACTGATTGATTTTTGAAATAGTTGTCAACTAATTTGGTAATCGATTAATTAACTGGCATAGACTCAAAAAAGGCCATTTACTGGAAGAAAAACACTCAGAGCAGTAACTACACCAAAACTCTACATAAAATACACATTTTGCATTTAATTGATTAAATGTGCCAATTTTTTCATCTGACTAACCGATTATTAGTTTTTAAATATTAACTGGCAGATTATTTCACTTATAACATGGGGAAATGTCACATTATGAGTAAAATAATCTGGAACCAGTAATTATTTTCACCAGTATTAAGGAATTACTGACGTAAAACAAACTCATATCTTGCTGAAAAGTTACTCATGTTAGTTTTGGTGTATTTTAAACATACTAAGATGTGTGCGAAAGGAACTAGACTAAAAATACTTCTGTGTTTCTGCAGCATTCATGTACTAATAAGTCTACTGCCATAAGTTGGTGGTTTATCAATACTCTTGCATCATGGGAAGCATATTGGCATCTTAATGCATCATCAGTACCCTGCAAACACCATCAGTGTTTCAGCTTATTAGTCACACCAGCAAGCTGTAACTTAGGAGACTTTGGAGACTCTTTCAGTGTAAAACGCTCAACCAGTTCTCCTTTTATAGACTCTAAAAACTCCAGAACCAAAATATCTGCATGTTGCCTCATTCTGAAAACATCTGCAGACTTTAGATAAGTTTGTTCACAGAGCTATTCCTGGTCTAGTTTCTGGTGTTTCTCTTTATACACTTGAAATAAGACAACACTAACTTATAGGTAACTTTTCAGCAACATATGAGTTTGTTTCAAATAATTCCTTAATATTGATGAAAACGTACTGGTTCTCTTGGCAGATTATTTGATACACAACACGGGAAAATTAACAGCCAATGGAACTAGAACGTTTTCATCAATCCTAAGGAATTATTATATATCTTGCCGAAAAGTTACTTGTAACTAGTAAATAACTTTTCAGCAAGAAAGGTTACTTATTTGCACGAGAAGATAAACCAGGAATAATTGATAAGGTGTTGTGATTTTGGAAGTAAGTGCTTAGCGTAAGTAAATATTGTTCTCAAGTCGGAGTAGCACTACTTCAAGCTATTTTTACTAAAGGTAAAAAGCAGCCGTCCAAGAAATTACTCAAGTAAAAAAAGTATTTGGCAAAAAGTCCATGCAAGTTCTGAGTAACAGATCAGATATTTAAATATTACATTATAAGACAGACCAAAATATAACGTGGAAATTTTGATACCTTATGAAAATTACAATAATTCATATAAGAAACAAATAAAATTAAAGAAAAATTTTTGAAATCAGTATCTGTCAATATGAAACTTTAACAGAAACTGTGTGTCTGTCTGGTGGGTTTTTGGTTAAAACATGTTTGCTTTTCATCCAAAACTCAAGAGTAGAAATACATCATGACAAAAATTATTCAAGTAAAAAAGAAAAAAGTATATTTTTTCAAAAAGATTACTCAAGTAAATGTAATTGAGTAAATGCAACTAGATGCTCCCCAGCTCTGCATGAGGCAGGAAGGATTTAAACATTTGAAGCGGCTCTGCGTGACGTTTTCCCCTGCGTGGGGGAGATCTCAGACTGCAAACAACTCAGACTATTGCATATTCATATAGAGACAGACCAGGGGGTCAACCCTTAAAGCCTGTTAGCCTTTTGCTAAACAAACGACAACAAAAGAAGGAATTCCTCTCAGTCAGGCTCCAGACCACACATAGGCTGGTTGACACAAAGCAGCGCGGCCTTTGTTGGATATTTCTACCCAGATCTTCTCGCCATGAAGTCCAGACTTCATTGGGCTCCTAAACATTTAGTAGGAGAAAAATAAAGACACCTTTGAGTGCGAGTCTCATTCAGGCTCCTCCTGATTCATGGTATACAACTCCTGACCTAATCTTTGTTTCTTTAGATTTTCTTTCTTAAGATTCAGACGGTTCTGCAGTGGTTATTTTTTCTTGTTAAAATTTATAAAAGCTTGAAAAAGTTATTCAACGCAAGTCTGCAATTTCAAAATGAAATCTTTTTCAATGATCAAAACAAGTCAAAATTATACAGAAAGGCTGAAACTTACCCACAGACCGCTAATATTTGCTTAAACGCCCCTTAGTAAACAAACAACTAACTTTTAT
Source organism: Poeciliopsis paucimaculata (assembly GCA_903067055.1). NCBI lineage: Eukaryota > Metazoa > Chordata > Actinopteri > Cyprinodontiformes > Poeciliidae > Poeciliopsis > Poeciliopsis paucimaculata. Next base: position 51,743 of record CAEGAD010082278.1, on the reverse strand, counting down.
ACTTAAATCTGCTTGCAGCATTTTGTTTGAAAAGTTGACCCAGAAAAAGTCAGCAGTTTTGTCCTATTTTCTAGCGCCTACGTCGTGGTACTTACAAGTAACTCTTCTGCAAGACACAAGAGTTTTTTCAGGTCATTAATTTTTTGATATTGATTTTAAAACATACTTGTTGCACTGGTAGATTATTTTTTTTTACTCATCACATTTCCCCTATAAGTGAAATAATCTGCCAGTGAAACTCGTACTTTTTAAAATCAATAATAAGGAATTAACGACTTAAAACAAGCTCTCATGTATGTCTTGCTGAAAAGCTACTTATGTTGGTTTTATCTTAATTGAAGTGAACTAAGATCTTTCTGCTAGACACCAGTGTTATGATAAAAATCAAACACTGTAAAGTCAAAAATCACCTTGGTAAAAATGATGCAGATTTTATTTATGTAGAAAAAAATGTTTAAACTAACTTGGCCTTATGTGAAAATATATTAACTGGGATTAACCAAGTTATGTTTTAATTGTCAAGTCTGATAACTGCTAGAACCTGCCTGCTAACCTGAAGTAAATTTAAAAAAAGTAAAATATTAAGTAGAAAAAGACACTAGATGAAAAACAAATTGACAGAACAGAAGTTTATTGTCGGAGGGGAAACCGACTAATTTCAGCTTCTACGGCAGGACGACGATCTTCTTCTCCAGCTTCTGCTCTGGGAAGACGAACCTCCTCATCACGTCGTCCAGCTCCTCCAGAGCCAGCTGCGCGTGGAGAACGGCCGCCTGGTCCGGGTCCGAGCGGACCACCAGCTTCAGGGCTCGGTACAGATCCAGGAGAACGTCGCAGAGCACCTGCAGGAGGCAAACAGAGCAGCCACACAAACCACATGTCATGTCAGGGCTAAAGACATTTCCTGAATTTTATTTTAACCATATTTATTAACCCAAAAAGTATTTGGTCATGGTGTGACTGGATAAAAAATGAGCAAATCAGTATCTAGGAGGTTGAAATTAAATAAAATGGAGTATTAGGGCCATACTAAGAAAAAACAAACAAAATCCCAAAACTTAAAATTAATAAAGCTACAAGAATAAAATCGCATGAGGAAAAAGTTGAAATAATCTGGGAATAAAGTTATGACTATTTATTTTTTATGACTTCTCATATTATTCCGGCTTTATTCTCACAATACTGACTTATCTTTATCCACTTTATTCTAACATTATGACTTTATTGTTGAAATATTAGGACTTCTTATATTATGACGTTTGCTGTTTTCTTCGTTGTTGATCATATGGCTGCAAAAAAGCCTTTCTACTGCAGTTACACCAACTTCGATACATTTTTAAATCAAAAAATGTTTTTCCCCGCAAATCGGCATGTTTATATTAAGCAAATCTATTTTTATAATTCTAATTTATGCGACTTTACAGTCAACGAGAAACACAGCTGGTTTCACCTCTCGATTTTTGTCCATCCATCTTCGCTCTCACTTTGCCTCCCATCTTCTAAACCATCACTCCGTCCCGCCCCACTTTGACCTTTGCCCTGTTTTTACTTTTCCCACATCCCTCCGTTATTACAGCCCAGCTGGTTCTGCAGTGATGACAGGACTTGGACTAGAACCCACAGCTGGACGACAGCTGGAGCCACAGCACACCTGAGCAGTGAAAAGTGCTTTTTTTACCTCTAGTTGAAATAATTTTAGCCTCCATATTCAAAAAGCTGAGTCACTCGTTGCTATGGTGACGGAATCTGCTGTTATACTGAAACAATTCTTGACCCATAAATGTCAGAACCTTCTGGTGACTGAACATGTAGATTTTTATGAGTCTGGTGTTTTTTTGTCACAGAGTTTAAAGAGATGCCCTTAATATAATGGAAGTAGATGAGAGATGTGAGCTCTCAGCACTCTGGGTTGATTTAACAGAAAACTGTAAGTCCTATGGCACTGACAGACACACTGGGAGAAAGTAGAGACCAATACCTACGTTTTGATATATTAACTGTACATGTGGAGATAAAACTGTGGGAATGAAATTGGTTAAAATAAAAAAATCGGAACATTTTACAGGGTCAGAATCTAGAGTGACATCAATAATCTGAACATCCTGTGAGAAAAATCTGGATATAAATCCATCAAATGTAAACTGATTGTGTGAAAACTGTAAAATGAATTAAAACCTTAATTAAGTCATATAAAGACCAAATTTCCATCAGCCGTTTAAACTTTGAACAAGGATTTTAATGGAAAGTATGGCTGAGATATGGAGCGTTAGTGCTTTTACTTCTTTCACCAAAATCCCATCAGTTTCATCTTATTTTGTAAACATGTTAAAAAAAATATTACCACCAATATGGAGAGCCAAAAGGGACAAAATAAAAAGCTACATCGTTAAATTATAAATTAAATGTGCCATGAAGTAGGTGTTTAATTTAAATATTTAGATAATTTTTAACAGACTATATAGTAGATTTGCAAAACATTGAAACAAAACTTAGAATTACTGAAGCAGACTAAGAATTAAATGCATATTTAATTGCTTCATCTTTCCTGTTCCTTGAAATAATTTTATCTATAAAACTCTGACCTGTTGAGCTCCTCTAGTTTAAATTATTTAAACATATATTTATTTCATGGTACATTTATTTAATCATCTAATGATGCATTTCTTGTTGAATTTTTCCACTTTTGGCACTCCGTACGCCAACGTCGCTGCACTTTATTCTTGATTGAGCCACACATTTTAACTGATTTATTGGCATGTTCTTTTTTCCCCAACGGTAAGAAAAGAATTTAAAAACTTTAAATTATGAAAAAAAGGCTGAATAGTAACAATTCATCTCTTCATAACTTTAAGATAGTCTGAATTACTTGGGATTATCTAACGACATCCACTTTTTCTTTTTTCTTTAATTCCAAAAGCTTAAAAAGAGAAAGCAATTTACAATTTCAGCAACAATGTTTTGGAAGTAAATCTAAGATTAGATGCTAATTTGAGCAAATTGACATAAAGAGTTTAAATTTTCTCAAAGTTTGAAGTGATTTTTTTTTTTTTAAACCTACTAACATAAAAGCGCCAGAAATGCAGGAAACAAGAAGAGGTCACGCTAAGGTTTCTGACTCCGAGGCAGGAAACAAAAATAAAGGAAAACACAAACACCTGAGAGACCACCAGGTGGAAAATTACAAGCCGTGGAGTTTAAGAAACATCCATTATTTTGAGGAGCTGCTTTGTAAATCTGACAAGCAGAACAAACAGCGAGCGTCTCAGTTTCACCTGCAGGTCAGGAGGTTTCCTCCAAACACAGCAAGTTTCAATTTTAGATGATAAACCAACACAAAGCACTTAAAAGCAGAAAGAAAACGACAGGATTTTACAAATAAAAACCCAGAAAGTGTTGCATGTTTTCACCTTCCTGAGTCAAAGTTTGCATTTATATTTATACAGTTTTCCCTTTTTTTAATCTTGTTCGATATTATTTATTTGCCTTTTTATATTATTTTATAGTTTATCAGCTGGTTTCTATTTGTGACCTAAGATGTATCGTAATTTTGTTCTCTAACGTTTTGCTGAATGACAATAAAGATAATCTGGGTTCACTGCAAAACCTCACAATCTTAAAGTATCATTATCTAGTTTTTAGTGCAAATATCTTAACATCAAACTAACTCAAAAGTAACTTTTCAGTAAAATATAGAAACTTGTTTTAAGTCAATAATTAATTCTATATTTTGCTACATGTTTGTTAGTTTTGTCTCGTTTCACGTGTATTAAGATATTCACACTGGAAACTAGACAGAAGTACTTGGTAATATTTTGTGTTTTTGCAGTGCAGGGTGACGTGGCGTTGCAGAGTTTTGTCACCTGGGTGGTTTTATCGCTGAGGCCTCTGAGCAGCTGAGCGATGACGTGGACAGCGGCTCTCCTCACCTCGGCCTCCCGCTCCGTTTTAATCAGCGCAGTCAGACACGAGCTCAGCTGCACGTCAGAAAAAAAAAAAACAAGCAAAAACATGTTACAATTAAATATTCACAGCAGGAAGAGGCAGGGAACCATCAGGAATCAGTAGAAATGAAGGTTACACCTGTGAAAACAAAGAATTTACAACAGAAATTCTGAATTCACAGCATCATTTTCCAAAGTGTGGCCAGATGTCTGACTTTGTTTGGCTCCAACAACTATTATTTAAAAATTATATAGTTTCATAAAAAAAAAAAAAAAAAAAAAACAAACACCAAAAGCTCCAGTTAATACGTCAGATTTAAAAACAAACAAAAAAAACCCCACTTTGTACTTTGTGGCAAATGTTTGCAACATTTTTCTAAATTTTAATGATATTAAAGTGAAGCATCTCTAACGATTGTTGTCCAAATGGGAATTATTGAGCTGATTTTAATTTATCATGTAATTAATTGATTTATTGCTTATTGTAGCTGTCTTAGCTAAAACTTTGAGACATTCCTCACATCTTTTGAGACAATTCAATTTGGATTCGCATCATCTGTAAGCCATAATCGCAATAGAGCTTTACTGACTGAGAATATTTAAGATGCACTTGTAGACATTAATATTTGTCTTGATGTATGAACTGAAGCTATGGATTTAGACATGAAAGTGATTTAAATTGAGAAGTTTCTGAATATTTCACACACTCTTGAGTGTTTATGTGTAAAAAAAAAAGAAAAAAAAAATCAAACTAAAACTGAGTAAAAGCTGTAAAAAGTATCAAACTATAAACTCCTGATGCACATGGTGTCAGTGTGAAAAAGATCACAGGTTTATGAATAACAGTCCTGTTCATCCTGCTGACACTGAAGCTCATTCAGCGAACGCGGCGGAGCGCCGTCGTCGGAGCCGCAGACATCAGCAGAGGCAGTCGAGCCTCACAGTTTGTGTTTGAAAACTATTTTTATATCTCAATAACATTTAATCTGCAGCGGATTTTTTCTCAGAGGGACACAACCTGTACCTCAGTGTTTCCAAAAGTTGGGGTGAGGACCCCACTTTGGTCACAACTCAACATGTTTGGGGTTTTCAGCAGAAAAATCTGCACTGCAAAAAATCTTTAAAAAATAATCCCAGTAAGTTATTATTCTTTCACCTCACTGCAGAAACACAAAATCTTACCAAGTATTTTTGTCAAGTTTCGAGTCCAGATGCCTTATTAAACTTGCAATAAGACAAAACTAACTTACAAGTAACTTTTCAGCAAGATATCGGCGATTGTTTTAAATAAATAATTACTTAATATTGACTTAAAAGGGCTGGTAGATAAATCCACTTATGACAAGGCATTTTCCCCATGTTATTAATTAAATAATCTGCCAATGGAAATAGTATTGTTTTCATCAATAAAGAAATTATTGACACAAATCGCGTTACTTCTAGAAACTAAACAAATATACTTGGTAAGATTTTGTTTTTTGCCTTTTAAATAATATTTCTTGTACTTTAGTAACTTTTCACTCCTTAATGAACAATAAATGTTTTAGTTGAATTTTACTTTGACATGTATAGCAGAGTTTTAGTCAGACTAAGCTACAAATATTCTATAAAATATGCTAATCTAGAACAAATACAGAAAATAAAACAGATTTTTATTAGAACATTGGAAAAGCATGATTGAAATATGAAATATATAAAATTTTCAGCGGCGTTCCCACCTCTTGTGCCAGCGGTCCCAGTGAGTAGTCCAGTCTCTGGCAGAGCTCCCCCAGGTTGGACAGGCTGCTGGCCCGGACGCTCTGGTCCGGATCTCTGGTTCCCTGCAGGAAGATGCCTAGCAGAGGGCGGCCGAGATGCGGCGCCAGTTCCCCTGGAGGAAGAACACACGCCGCGTCGGGCGAGACATTTTCACACCAGATCCCATAAAAAAAAATTCAAATGTTGAATCAAATTTGTTTTTGTTTTCTTTCTGTTGAATCTTTTTTATATGTTGTAGCGATTTATGAAGGCATAATTTAGTTTAATTTGATGAGTATGACAACAAACATGTTTTGATTCAAGTTGTTTAAATTGTTGCTGTGTTTTGAAGTAGGGCTGAACAATATGGCTGAAAAATGTATCATGACAAAAGCATTTCATGAGTAAACATCAAAAATTGAGAAGTTTGTTTTAAATATCTGAAATGTAGCCAAACTGGTGCTGTGACATTATCTGTTTTATCCAGTTTTCACTTCATGCTGCTGTTTTTTATATTTAAGCAGTTATGAAGAATAGCAGCGGAACTTTAAACTGCTGCCGCGCAAGTTTGTTGCTAGGCAACCAAAGTGTGGGTGAGTTGCTAGGCAACCAAAGAATGAGTTTGTTGCTAGGTAACCAAAGAATGAGTTTGTTGCTAGGTAACCAAAGAATGAGTGAGTTGCTAGGTAACCAAAAAAATGAGTGAGTTGCTAGGTAACCAAAGAGTGGGTGAATTAAGCCCCTTTTACACAGCCAGAGTTGGGCTGACCCAGGCTGGTCTGGCTTAAAAGCAGGGCTGATCGTTTTTGCATTAGCACTTCCAGCCCGGTACCACCTGGTTCCCTTGAGCCCTGAGAGCTGCGGCTCCAATCGGGCCGGCCAGACCGGGTTGGTTTGGAGTTAGCTTGATTGGTACATTGGCTGCGAAGGCGGGATAAAGACCAGATTTCTGGGTCAGAGGAGCTCTAGACTTTCTCGATGGCTGTCATTTCAATATATTGCATCAATAAATTCCCGTCATAATCTATTCTTACCCTACACTGGGATTACAATCTCTTCAGCCAAAGATTTTAATGGTAAATGTAAAGAACATTTCTCCAATTGAACCAATCAGAAGTCGGCAAGGCTGTGAACGGTAGTTCAGCTGGCCGTGAGTCCAGAGACGGCATTCAGATGAGATTTTTTCCCCCCCGTTAAATGTAAAGCTGAGGTAAATGTTTCCCTTAGCTTCCCCGCTCATGAGCACATTCAGAGAGAGTGGGACAGCAGAACCAATAAGGAAACTCTCCTGCAGTCGCCGGGGAGATCGCCTCAGTAGCTTTTTTCTTTAGGTTTTACTGGCTCTAGTGGCCTTTATTTGATAGTTAATTGACAGGAAAGTGGGTAATGAGAGAAGGGGAAGACCAAGTCGAGAACTAAGGCCTCCATATGTGGCTTGTGCTAAACTCCTGCGCCACCACGGCACATCCCCATCTTGGTAGCTTTATGCGACGTACCCTGCTCAATGCAAAACGACCAGGGCTGTAGGACCAGTAGGACCGGGTCGAACGGAGCCGGGCTGGGTCAAATGGGCAGTGACCCTTGCACTGCAGGGTCCACACTGCAGTGAAAAAAGGGCTAAAGTTTATTCCATCATCTAATACAGCCGGCCGTGAGAGGTTGAACGGTGTAAGCCTTTCCTCTGCGATTATTGAATATTAATTATGTAGCATCTGTTGATGTTAATCACGTCTATTGCGATATGTACTGTTTTATCATCCAGCCCTATTCTGAAGTATGGATTACAAATTATTTGATACAGTGAATAAATAAATGAATTAATAACAAGCTCTGTCATGATATTGACTTTTACATTCCAGATTCATAAAAGGCTTGAAAGATAAGAGCTGAAGTGAAGCAAACTTACAAAAAAAACAGCTTCATTTGCACATTTGAACATTTCTGATGACTTTTTCTGGTTTATCTACATTTCAACCAAACAGATCGACTTTCCAAAAGTTGATCCCATTTTTGTGCGTTTTTCCTGCACAGCAATCATCTCACAAGCATCAGCAGAAGCTTAAATTTCTCTCCAGTCAGAGGAGATGCTGTGTTTTGCTGCGTTCATTTACGTATTTCTCTGACTCAGCTCTTGGTTCTGTGTGCCAGATTCCCATCGTGCCACATTTCTGGGACAATCAGGGTGTTTATATCCCTGCATGAAGGTTGGAAGGAGCTTCAGTTTGCCTCTCAGACAGCTGCTGCATTTGACTCCAACATCCCAAGCGGCCAAAATGTGTCGTTTTGGCCAAGCTGTGATTTTTTTAAATAGAGGTTTTCTTAACCGACTGGACGTTCAGAGCCTGGTTTTCCGTTTCTGGTTTGTTCCTAGTTTCTGGCAGAGAAACTTGCAGACCCCTCTGTAGGAGTTCTGCATTGAAAATGTTAAGTGAATTTGTGGTTGGGTTTGGGCATCGGTGCACGCTGTAATGAAGGGTCAGTGCTGTGTTTGTGTTTCCGTCGGTCAGTTGGCCTCGGAGCTGCTTGGCTGAAGCAGCTGCAGGCGACTCTGTGCTTTGTGTCGCCCACCAACACAGCTGGTTCCACAGCCAGCGGCAGGAGCAAACCTGCTTCAAACTGAATAATTTCAATAGTATATAATTATAGTGTATAATGTATCGATTCTACGATATTTATTGATTTTTTCCACCCTTGAAACGTATTGATTTTTCACCGCGAGCATCGATACGTTAAACCGTAGGAATCCATGGGTTTATACCGTCTTTTTAACATGTCTGGTTTGTGACGGCGCAGGAGCAAGACTCTGCCTCTCCCAGTCTCATTTTCAACTTGTGCTTAAAGTGCACATTATAAACTACATACCAGTTTTTAAATTGTGTTAATAGGCCAAGTAAAACCGGAATTATGCTAAAATAAGTAAACCATATTTTCCCGAACATCAGAGAAATGTTAAAATCTGTCTTTTCCCCCAGCAGCTTGTAGTAAACAGCTTACAGCCACGGCTAACTCCGGGAGCCAAGATAGAAAAGCCTTTTTCCTAGAGTCCAAAAGACTTTTTTACTCCAAAACGCAGCCACAGTATGTCCAAAAGAAAAACATAAGTGCCATCATTTGCATATTGAGAGTCTAGAGGCTGATAATCCCCACCCAGCACCCAGGTAACTGTTGAAACTTTGAGTTTTATGTCATAAATTAAATGACAGAAACTAATTTTCTCACTGCATCTTTGGTTCATTTTGTCCAGCTGTAGACTGTTAGACTCTGTCCAATCAGAGTCGGGTATTGTGTAGTTGGTGCTTTTAATCAGTTTTCAGTTAATTAAATCCAAGTCTATGGAACACAAAATGTCACTAAAATCACTCTGTCCTTCTAAAATCTTTCAGAAAATCATAAAAGTGCATCGAATCGTATCAGCTCAAGCACTTAAAAAAAACAAAAAAAAACAATAACAGATGTTTTCCAGCCATAAGTTAATGTTTTTTGGTGTTTGGAAAATTACACCAAAAATATTTTGAAAACCTCTCAATTATCGAGTCAGATTCATTGGGAACTATGCCGTCACCTAGCAACCCTAGTGGAGCTCCAGCAGGTTTGGTCAGCTGGTATTACTGCTGTATAATGGCTGAATGAAGTGGGCCACTTCCTGTCATCTTCATGGTTGTTTTTCGTCAGCAGCAACATTCGGCTGTTCGTGTGATGTGAAAAATGTGTTTCCATTTCAGTTTTACGAAATAAAACTGTTTGGATGCGGCTGGAAAACCACACCTCAGCGCAAAAACGTTTGATCAAAATGGTTTCTTGAAATTGGTGTGTATCCATTAAGTAAATTCTAATATTAATGCGAGTCAATTAATGTCACGTTAATGGAAACAAGCCGGACGGACTCTGTCCGATACTCACCCATCGCTCTGCTGGCCCGCATCAGAACCTCCCCGACTTTCAGCCGGGTCTCCAGGGAGCGCTCCTGCTTGGACGAAGGGAGCGACGGGCCGCGCTGGAAATCCTGGAGGAGCCTTTCCAGGATCTGACCCGGGTAGGAATCAGCCAGAACGGCCAGACCTGAAAGCAGTTCGGACTCAGTCTCTGTCACTGCGAGCTGAAAGGAAGCTGAAGGTACTATAAAGCTAACAGCTAGCTAAAGCTAAGAGGAAGTCACCAGCAAGCTGCAAGTTAAAAGGAAACTAACAGCAAGATGAAGTCAGCAGTTAGACAAAGCTAACTGCTAGTTGAAGTAACCTTAAAATTACTGCATGTACAGAGAGTTATAAAAATAAACATGAGAGCGGAGGCGTTACCTTGGATGGCCGACAGGTAGACGAACGAGTCTTCATGCTCCAGGTTCTCCAGGAAGAGCTGGACAGGATACAGAGAGACAGGGAATTATGGAGATCCGGACCGAGGATCAGCCAGTCAACAAACATCAGAGAGAATAAAACAGATGATTGATCCGAGGAGAACCAAACCGGAGAGGAAAATCAATACCGGGGGTTTCTGCAGCATCAGCAGGGGCCTGGAGCTAAAGGGAATCCCTAAATAAGGGGCATCTTTTCCTTAACAAGCCCCCAGGAGGGCAGGGGCGTCCCACTGAGGAAGACTGCCTCATCCATTATGAATGTCCCAGGAGACGAGGATGAAACGGGAAACCTGCTGATACTCTCCTTCGGATTGCAAAGTAAACAAGAACTCCTGAATCTAGGAATTACAACCTGTAAAATTCCTGGATTCGAATCTGGAACTCAACAAAGGTTCGTTATCATTATTTTTAACATTTATATTTTAAAAATAATGTTTTATTGTCTCAAACTAAATATCTCAGTTTTCAGAAAGTCATTTTGTTTCAAACGTAAATGATATTTCAACGTTTAACTTGAAAAGGTTAAATATTAACTGGCTGTGGTTCGGTGGGAGGATCACAGCCAGTCGGAACGTTCTTCTCTGTGTTTTTAAATTTGCAGCTGAGCTCCCCAGCTTGACTCTCCTCACTCACCTGTTGTGACTCTACACTGTTGACCGCAGTACAGGGCCATGTAACGCGATACCCTGACGACCCTCCAGAGGAGAGAGGCTTACAGGTCAAAATGCGATTGATCTGCATTATGTAATATTAATGCGTTAAAGACTTTGGATTATGCCGTATTGCCCATCCCTACCTGAAGAAGAAGAAGAAGAAGAAACGTTACGAAAGAATTTGTCAGTCTCTACGAACCGTGAGGACTTTCTCCTGAGCCTGGATGGCCTCTGGGTGTCTGCGCTGCACCATCCGGGTCACAACCCTCAGGGCGACGGCTCGGGTGGGCACGTCTGGGTTGCATGCCTCCAGCAGCCAATCAGAGAGCGGTTTGTTACTTGGATCAGGGTCACCGGATCTGGATGGCGGACTGGGACGCCGTGGGAACCTGCTGACTGGCGTCTGCTGGTTTCTTCCTTCACTCTTCGCTTTGCTGTTCTTTGTCGTTTCGTCGGGGTTGCCACGGCAACGAGCAGCCTCAACGAGGTCTTCAGGTCGGTAGGCGCCGTGAGTGGCGATGACGGCTCTGAGGTTGGACGCCAGCTCCTGGATGACGACGTCGGGATGCTGCTGGGACAGCGCCTCCAGCGGCCGGAGCAACTTCGACATGCAGGAATAATCCTCAGCGCTGATCTGACGAGGCGAAGTTAGGAAAAAAACAACCAGAAAATTAATCAACTGCTGATGAAAAATGCATGTTATTGATTAATGAGTTGACCAATCTTAACAATGAAGTTGTAAGCGGCCATTTTCTTAAAAACCTGAGTCTTCTGAGGGTTGACAATCAAATAGCAATTTTTTTTCAGTTTGTTTTCATTTCCCATACAATTAATTGATTTATTGCGATAAGAGTAAAAAACATTATACAGTCTCCAGTTGTGAAACCAGTAACAAACATTACATATTTTTTCAAGAGTCATCATCAAAACACATCAAATATCCCAATAATTATAATATTAAAAATAAATACATATGATAATTACATTTTAACGTCATTTTATCAGCTGCATCAACACTGACTGACTAAACAGAAGTGCGATATGTAGAGTTCAACATAACAGGTGCTTCAGGTTCCTGAAAATAAGAATAAAATATGAAAACTTAATCCTTAATTAAAAGAAAGAAGCACCATCTGTGCCTCCTTTGGGAAAAATGTTAAAACGTTTATCCATCAAGTGACTTAACTCACAATAGCCCTAAAGTTTGTTTTCCATCATGTTACAATTTTTCGGCGATTTGCTTTCTGTCATCACATTCTCACCTCATTCATCTTTGGTTGAAAATTTGACGCAGCTCGGCTGAATGAGCGCTAATAAGTTGAAACTTCCCTTAAAGAGCTTGGAGAGTGTTTATATTTCTAAACAGAACCGGAAAAGGAGCTTTTTCCTCCTCACAACGTTCCCTATTTGAACCGTTTCTCCGTCTCATGCTGTGAGATCTCCGCCATCTTTGTTTTTGGTTCTGTTAAGGATGACCAGCGGCGCCCTCTGCTGGTTGGTGGCCAAACTACAACACTGAAATAAGGTCTTAGCGGTTGTTATTAGTTCATCGATTGGAGCTCATTTTAATCTACTAAACCGTTTATTGGTAATTAATCGTAAGTTGATTAATTCCATGAGCGGTCTGAGGGATTTGTACCTGAGGCGCGGACAGAAGCGTCGCCACCAGGCCCATCCCCATGCTCAGCGTCTGACTCTCCACTGGGTTCCCAACACCTGGCGCCGAGGTCCCATCCAGCCCAACGCAGGCCCTCTGGAGCAGGGACACCATGAAGTCCACAACCTGCAACCAGAACAGATGAATCTTGGTAAAAGTTCTATCCAGCCATCTCTTTTCTCCATTCATCCTTCATCCTCTGACCTGTGAGGTTTTCCTCAGCAGCTGCTCCTGCTCTAGACTCTCCACCATCACAGCCAGCGCATGAAGCAGAGTTAGCTTCTCTGCTCGCCTTTCAGCTCCACCCAGCAGCTGCTGCTCCACCTCCAGAAGCGTCATGGCCGCCAGATCCACCTCCTCTTCATCCTTCAGCTCTTCATCGAGAGCAGTCGCCCAACCAGTCAGCTCCTGCAACAGACGCCATGTCAGCAAAACATTTCTGCATCACGGAAATGATCAGGAAAAACGCTTCAGTTTTTACTGATCACATCTTAACTTAAAGAGCTTGGCCAATGTTTATATTTCTAAACAGAACTGAAAAAAGTGATTTTTCCACCCCCTGACAGACCCTGTTTGGACCATTTCTCCCTTTCGGAAGGAAAAACACTCCTGTTTTTCCTGGCTGCTTCCAAGTGCCTCAGATTAGTCAAGATTCTGAGAATAAAGTAATTTTTTAGAGATTAAAGTCAAGATTCTGTGGGGAAAATCTTATTATTTCAGTAGCTTTTTTTCTCTTATTATAGAGAAGGAAGTCAAGATTGAAGAAAAAAAAAAGTCATATTTATGAGGCTAACATTATATTTCTTAGATTAAAGTTATATTTCTGAGATTATGGACAAAATTCTGAAAAAGAGGCATAATTCTGAGGTTAAATTTCATTGGGTTTAGTCCTTTGCTGTACGCTGGAGAGTTTCTTCTCTTTGTTTTTACTCTGCGGTCTACATGTTTTTCCGTGATGGCGGTCCTTTTGGTACCTGCAGCAGGTTCAGGAAGAAATCCCCGGCCAGGTCGGAGTCGCTGAGTTGGGCCAGCAGCTGCACCAGACACTCCAACCTCCACTGCTCCCCGGACAGCTTCTCGTACAGCTCCTCATCCTCATCGCTATGGTAACGGCACAAACTCTAGAGTTACGCCGAAAGCTAGAGACCGCTCAGATGACTACAACTCAGCTCTGCATCGCCACCTGCAGGTCTGTCTGCAGACGAGCCTGACGCCGCCGTCGCTGCCCGCCGTGAAGTGGAACGCCGCCGCCACGTCGTTCCTGCGGTCCCTCAGGCCAGAGAGTTGCCTGAGCAACGAGAGAGCTGCAGATGTCTCTGAATGCTTCAGGAACCAGAGCAGGATCTCCTGACAGGGGGCGCTGTGGTGCACAGAGAAGACATACGATTCATTCCTACGTTCGCTGCTGAGACGCAGCAGAGAAGATTTCCAGGTAAAACTCACCGCAGATGGGAGATGCTCTGTTTGGTGAAGCAGAAAAGCGTGAAGATGACAGGAAGAACGTCCTGGAGTGCCGTGAGGAGAGTCGGAGACGGACTGTTTCCAACGACCCAGATCTGACCCACAAAGAAAAAATGTCAACAATGTCACCCTGAAGCATCAATAATCACATCCAACACTGTATAAAGATAAGATACTTTATTTTTCCCTTTGGCATTTTCCCTCATGGAAATTGTAATTTCTGACTACCACAAAGGACTCCTATGTCCTTTCCACAAAAAAAAAAAAAAAAACAGTTTTTGTAGACAGGCTGTATTTTATTGTTTACATTTGGAAATTTTGCAGATCCACACAATGCTGGAGGGCAAAAATAGACTAAAATTTACAAAGAGCGAGGCTTAAAGTGGATCTTTTCTCAGAAAAATTGTAAATAAAACATAAAAAGAGTTTTTTCAGATTGTTGCACCTTGTAGACATCCTCCAAACAGCGAGTGAGATCCGACTCCTCTACAGCGACGTGCGGATGCTCTTCAACTGCAAAACAAACACAAGAGACGGTGATGAAGGCTTTGGGTTCATGTAAGAGTCAAAATGTAATAAATTAGAATATAACTGAAAACCCCATTTATTTCAGGAAACTTATCGCTAAGAAAGTGTATGTATATTAATCACAAACATACTTTTTCTGTTTACTATGGTGATTTTCCATTCAATGAAAACTTCACATTAAAAATTAGAATATTATATCAAATCAGTAAAAATATATTTTTTAAAAGACAGAATCATCGCCAGAAAGTTCCGACCCTCAATATTTAAAAACACTAAAATATGACTTATAGGTTTTGTACAGTGGCGGTTTGTTGGAGCCTGTAGAAGGGAATCACCATGGCAACCAGTCTCTGTGCAGTTTTTACGTTGTTTACTTGTTTCTTCTTTCTGTTTTTTTAGCCCATCATTAAATAGGATCCAAATATTACCACAACGCTAACAGTAAGTAGGTGATGTTTGTTGGATTTTTAAGCTGCATTGACCCCCTTAGACAGACCCCTCTGAATATTTAGACATTTTAAACTACTAATTACTTCTTAGTTACTTTAGTAACTATTTGAACATCAAGCCAGTCTGTGGACCTTTTACTGACCGGAGGCGGTGATGCATCGGTGTAGCGGGGCTAGCAGTGGGGCCAGCAGGTATTGCTGAACGAAGGTGGGCCTTTCCTGGACCATGGAGATCGCCGCCCTGGTGGCGACTCGCTGGAACTGCTGCGCTGTCAGTTTGTCTCGGAAATGCAGGAGATCAAGGATCTGAGAAGCATCGATTCGTTTTAGCCACAAATATTTATAAACAGTATTAAAAAGGATGCAAAGGCCAAACTGAGACAAATAAAGATTACACAGGTTTGCAGTACAATAAACAGAAATACAATAACTCAACGAGTACTGGTAGGTATGTCGACACGGTGGAATGAAAAGCTTTCAGGGGTGTGTCTTGCTAACCGCTGCAGGTCGGTTAGCAAGGAAGATGGATGGATATTTCTGAGAAGGAGTAGCTGCTAGTTATAGTGGCTAATCAAAGAATTAAGGAAGGTTTCCAGTGCAGCTTGCTTTCCATGCAAGTCTGCGTTCCTGCTGACCAGCTGATCCAAACCGCAGGCAGGAATGAGGGATGGAGTTAGTTATAATGAGGTACAGGTGCAGCAGTCTACCTGCACCACCAGCTGGAGGAAAAGGATCTGATCAGCAGAAACCCTGAGTCTGTTCCTGCTCAGATGGACGACCTGCTGCCTGCGTCACCCTGCAGAGGAAACCGTGATGCTGACCTGAGGACAGACCAGCCTGAAGTATCCGTCCGCTGAGGCCGACTGCTGAGGGCAGGCCGCCAGGATCCGCGCCACAGCGTCACATTTCCTCCAGTCCGAGTCGCCCCCTGCGGGAGGAAAATGGAAGTTCAGCCAGGAGAACTAATGATTTAGAGACGCAGCATTTATTATTTTCATTTAATTCCTTTAATTCATTTGCTACTTTTCCCTAACATTTAAAGTCATTGTGGCATTAAGGATGCCAAACATTTAAGAGTTCCAGCTTGTATTTAATATTATTGATCAAATATAGCTATTTAATATATCTATCTTTCTATATATATTTAAATGAATTTGACTAAATAAAAAATATACATTTATGACAAGTACAAAAATACAATACGTATATTTTAAATGTTGTTTATATATTTACTTCTTTATACATTTTTTCCTTTAGTAATAATATATATATATTTTTTTTTCTTTGTTATTTTATATATATAATTTTCCCCTTAGTTATTTTATTTTTATTTTTCCTTTAGTTATTAAATATATATTTTTTGTCATTCTCATCTGCCCTCTGGGCCCCCCAATGGTAAGACTCTGGCTCCGCCACTGCCCATGGGAACCTGCAGGATTATTTTCACATTATCTGTACATAATCTCTCCTCCTATTGCTCCCCCTCCTCACCCGTTCCTGCTTCCAGGACGGCTCTGACGACCGCCTGCACGCCGTTGGGCAGCATCAGACGCTCAGACAGCAGATGACCGCAGAGGCGCCTCAGCCAGGCCGGCGCTGATCCCAGAGCGGCTCTAGAGCTCCCAGCTGGACCTGACTGGAAGCAAGCAGAGAGGAGAGGGATGTGACTCCATAACCAGCCTGTAGGAGCATAATGATCCATGGAACCAACACAAGTTTCATCAAAGCTCAATGAACAGGAAAACAAGAACCGCCTTGAAAAACTGGAGAACAAAACATGTTTTCTTGCTGGTTTTGCTTTCTTTAATCCACAATTAAATTAGTCGATTAATTGTTGCAGCCCCAATACATAATCAACATGTAACAGACAATTCTATTGTCTGCACAACAAAAACAACATTTGGCGTCAGAACAGGAAGTGGCACCTGTTTGGGTGCCATTATTATGTTTTATTCTTATTTAAATGGAAGCTCATTTCCTGCACTACAATTAGACAAAAAAGGTCAAAAACCACCCCAGTTTGAGGAGTTTGTTGTTTGTGAAGAGCCATGGTTTTCAACTCACTTTTGCTGCCATCATGTGGCCAAAATAGATCACTGCAGCCATAAGTTCAATATATGTCAGGATTTTTTAGATCAGCAGAAAAAATTTAATGGAAAGCTTCAAAATCTGATAAAGAATTTCTGATATTTGCAGGTATGATATATATTTTTAAAAATTAGTGGATTAATTGTTGCAGCCCCAATACATAATCAACATGTGATGGATGATTCTGTTGTCTGCACAACAAAAACAACATTTGGGTCAGAACAGGAAGCGGCACCTGTTTGGGTCCACCCTGCAGGACCAGCAGCTCCTTGACGACGATCGGCTGGTAAACTTTTCCAAGCAGATTCCTGAGCGCCTCTTTGCACGACCGACACTCCTCTGTGCTGAGTTGCTGCATCAGGGAGAAAAAACAGAAACTAAGCAGCAGGATTGAAACGGTCTGGACTACATTAACACTTCTCAGCCATTGTTTACATTTGGATTTACCACACTGAGAATTATGATGCATGTCTCACATCAATGATTTAAAGGGGCAACATCATGTAAAATCAACTTTTTTGAACTTTGCATCGTATTATAATGTCATTCCCTCATTAAAAACAAACCTGGAGTTTTGCTCTGATTCTTTCATGCATGTTTGATAAAAATCCTTTGAATCTCCATGGCAACTGTTCAGCTGTGCAAAATGCCTGGTTGGACCTAGCTCCGCCTCCAAGACACAGGTCCTCCTCAGAGCTGAATGGTGAGCTAACCCAATTAGCAAACAACTGATGGAACTACGCTCATAACAGAAACTGCTACTCAGTAAAACGATGGTAAAAACGTTGTTATAGGGTTAATGGAGGAGAGATGGGATGATTTTCTGTAGGCAGCCTTTCAGGAAGAGCAGAAGCTTCTTAAAGAGACAGAGGTCCAATATCAGTGTGTTAAATCAGGACATACATTTTTTTATAAACAAACTTTTTATAACTATTGAAGGTAACATAGTTACTTGATTGTGGTACAAAATGCCATGATGTGCCTGGAAAACACATAATACCGTCCTTTTAGAAGCTGGATAAAATGCAACACGGCCGTTAAGACTGCAGATCGGACAACCATCAGATCTGATTTAGTTCCACATTTGGAAGTGGCAGAGATCAGGGTTTTGTTTGAAGGTGGAATTTGTTAAAAAAAGAAAAAGCAGATTTGGGTGGCAGCAGCATGTAGAAGGTAAACCCACCCTGTGGTCCTCTCGGTGCGGCTCGTAGCCCAGCTGGCACAGAGCTGCCATCACGTCCCCCAGATGTCTGCTGAACACCAGCGTGGCGAGAGTCGCCAGCTCAGCCAGCTGCAGCAGGACTCTGGTTGTGGTGAGCAGACGGCGACCCGCCGGGGGCGACGCCTCCCTCCGGATCAGCTTTTCCACCACAACACCAAATGCAGACCTAATTAAACAATAATAAAGTTTAGAACGATTAATCTGAGAGCTAAAGAACTTCGGACTCGACCATTTTGGCTCACATGGCAAAACGTTTGCGTTTCAAATCTGGTTCGCACTCCAATTCAATTTACTAGGTAGTAGATGTGGCCATTTATTGCACCATTTATCATTTATTATGAAACATTTCTGATCATGATAATTTCGATTTATTGTTGGATGTTAAAAAAACTGTCAGGATGGTTGGAAATGTTTCTTTTCCCATTATTTCATATAACATGGAAAAATTTAATTTAAATCGCAATTTCTAATAATACTTTAAAAATTACATAAATAAAAACTTAATTTAATTAAAGAAATTAAATATTTATTTAATTTACTAAATATCTGTAAATTTGAAAATATAATTAAATGCAATTACTGTTTTTGTGTTACATAAATCACACTTTTTTTTAATTAAGCGGTGTCCTGAAGAAGCTTGTTTCAAGTGGTGATGTTTTCCAGAACAATATTTGTGTTTGAATCCTATGCAATGCAGTCACAGGCATTACTGAAAAAATAAATTTTTCATTCTTAGTACCACAAAATATCGCGATAAGATTCTAAGTCCATATTGTGCACACCTAAAAGTTATTGTCCAACCGCCAGTAAAGTCAAAGAAGAAGAAGAAAGCCGACCGACCTGCGGCCCAGTGGGACGCCGACCCCAGCGCTCAGGTAGGGACAGACGCCCAGAGAAACCACGAACTGCAGCACAGCGCCCAGCGTCTTCTGCTGGGAGACGCTGAGGACGTCGGGCGGAAGCGGCGGTGCCATTTCCGGCGTGCGGAGGCTTCCTGAAGGGGACGGGGCCTCCTGGAAGCGCTTCAGCTCCTCAGTCAGGTGTCGGGTTAAGGCGAGGAGGAGGAGGAGACACTCTTGGACAAAGCTCCAGGTGACATCATCTGTCTCTGAGCTGTACCAGTCAGCTTCGCCCTTCGTCTCGTCCCTCAGCCGCGCCGCCCGCTGCAGGCTGCCGTCACTCCGAAGCCGCTCCAGAAGGACGGACCTGTTGGCCCCCAAGGCGGCATGGAGGGCCTCCTGCTGTGACGTCTGCACAGACGCTTCTGCAGCCACAAACGCAGGAGGTCAGCCACTGATGTATTTAAATGTGCTGTACTAGTGGAAAGTTATGAAACAAATCTGTAAGTCAGTACATTTAGGTCTGCGTTAATAAAAGAAGAAACTTTTAATTCAGCGCTGCTTTTATGTATTTTCAAAAGGTGACTTAATTCAATCTCCCCCCTGTGTCTGTTCACTAGCAGAATAAAGACACAATTTCATCAGAACATCTTAAAATCATGAGAATTTCCAGTAGTCATTTGATAAAAACGACATGTTATCAAATCCCATCATCAGAAAATATACAATAAATAAATTGATCAATGCTCCAGTTATTAATCAAAGGCAGCTCTCAAAGGTGGGGTTCCAGCCTCTATTTAAAGGAACTCAGTCTTTCAGCAGTTTTCTGGAAGTTTGTTCTAGATTAGAGGAGGATAGGAACGGAATGCTGCTTCTCCATATTTGGTTCTAGTTCTAGTCCAGAATGATGAAAACTGAAGTCACTTTGAAACAATTTTCAACTAATATAATGATAATCGCGTAAGAATCCAAGGATGCCCTCTCAAAGATCAATAAACTGTGATTTCTAAAGAACTCTGGAACTGGCATATATTATGCAAAATAAATAAAACTATACATAAATTGGGTTATGGAGTCTCTGTAAACAAAATTACTCTTCAAAAATATTATTCATCATATTCAGAGAAAGAAACAGACAAAACTATCACGTAGGACTTTTATAAACAAAAACTACAAACTAACAAAGCAACAAATCTCCAACAGAATGGACACAAACCGCGTGATAAACCGATCAGAATCAGATTTCTGAGAGTTTATCTCGGCTGAAACTCACCGCCCAGCGGTTGGGTCAGGATATTCATGGCGGAGAGGATCTCGGAGGTCATCTCGGACTCCTAACAACACGCAACTGTTGTTTATTTCTGATATAAATCCCGCAACATCAAACTACACGCAGCTTCGGCTAAAAACATTTGCTGAACGGACGCTTGCGTTTGACGTCATCACGCAGCGCCGATCTGAACGGGAAATGATTGGCTGACACCGCGGTGCCTTTACTGGACAGCTGGAAACGTCAAAATGCATTTGGTTCAATTTAACTCGGATATCAGAGTCTCCATTTAACAGTCTATAAGTGTGAATATTGTGTTCAGAACTGGCTATATTTCCTCCGTTTGGTTTTCTAAAGCATTTTTAAAATGTATTTATTGTTTC
Source organism: Poeciliopsis paucimaculata (assembly GCA_903067055.1). Taxonomy (NCBI): domain Eukaryota; kingdom Metazoa; phylum Chordata; class Actinopteri; order Cyprinodontiformes; family Poeciliidae; genus Poeciliopsis; species Poeciliopsis paucimaculata. Next base: position 31,161 of record CAEGAD010082278.1, on the reverse strand, counting down.
TATAAAAGCTTTTACTGTTGCCTTTATGGTCCAATCCTCACATAACAGTAGAATCTGTAGTGTGAACAGGTTTTGCATTAGAAATGAGGCCCATTCGTCACTTTAAATTCAAATAAGCTGCTCCTGGTTACATCCAACTTAAAATTCACTTTCTAGATGGGCAATTATACAACCATACTGCTTTGAAAAGCAGAGCCTAAAACACCTGGTATTAAGTACTTAAACAGGAAACAGTTGAGATGCATGGAAGGAAGTATATAAATGATGTGAATTTTGCATGATGGGTCACGTTTAAGTTATCCACCCCTAATTCATCAAACAATCTACAGGAGTTCTGATCTTAGGAACTTCTTTCCATGTAATTGTAATATGAAATACCGTGCCAGTAAAACTATAAAAGTGTTATCCAGGGGGTGGACTCTCACCAAAAGTGACATTTTGCTCACGATGTCTGCGTCAGACTGGTACAGTAAAGCCCCACATTTGAATCATACCGAAAGCACAACCTGTGACATCTTAACACCAGGGAGCTGCATACTTGCGGTCCAACATTTTGCAAAGACCCAGTGTGCAAATGCATTGTTTTTGACATATCTAGGATCAGTTAACTCGTCACAAAACAAGTTGCTATGGGGAGCAATGTTTACAACAGTTTGCCACATTGTTTCCTGTTGAGCAGAGACATTTGCTGTGTTGTGACTAGATTATAAATCAGACCAAGGGGCTCCCCCTTGTTGACTGAGGGTTTTTTTTTTTCGAGGATAAGTAGATATTCGTTTATATTTATTCTTTTAAGGTAAAAATAAGGTACTTTTTTTTTGTACCTTATTTTTGCTAAGGTAAAAAATAAGAACAGTTCCGTCTTCTTTGTCTTTTCCGTCAGTAATCGTAACATCCGCTTGATGATCACACGGCTTGTTATCAGCATACACTGCTGCACTAATTTTGATATAGCCGGAAAAAAAACAAATTCTAGCTTGATTTTTTTTAAAATCAAAAAACATATTTTTTCCAAATTGCTGTGTTTCTATTAAGTTGATTTATTTGCTTAATTTCATAGAATTTGCACAATTTTAAGGTCAAAACAGCGACTGGGTTTCTTTAAAACTGTTAGAAATAATTTGAAAACTAGACTGAATTTAATGCACTGATAACTACGATCCACTGGGACGGATTTGTGATTGAACTGAACTTTGTCAAGATTACATTGTAAATTGGTATTTTACAAATAAAATGAATCAATTTAGACCAAACATTTAACTATAAATGCATTAAAACTGTAAAATGTATTCAAATAATGACTCAGTTAGTGTCAAACTTCGCGAGTCGCTCAAAATGTGAAGTTTCTGCTGGGAAGTGCAGAGGAGCTTCAAATAGGGCTGAATTTTCTCTGATTCTTGTAAACAAGCATATATAAAAAATAAGACTTATAATAAAAAATATGGCAAATAGTACATGTGCTACAATGCTTTTGCAGTGGCAGCATTGATTAAAAATGAGAAATTGTTTAAAATGTTACAGAAAACAAACTGGGCAGCTGATGTTTGATGGGGAAGGCTGCATTTATTCTGGATTTTGAACATACATAAAACCATATGTGCACTGTAAGCAAAAATGTGAATATTTACAAGACAAAAAAATCAATATACACAAAAGAATTATAATACAAAGGGGGGGAAATCCTTCAGTAACCCTTACAACATAACATCCTTTAAACACAGGAAAGTTTTGAATTTAGCAAAAAAAAAAGAAAAAAAAAGAGGGTTGTTAGATCTGCCAACTGCAGCCACATTCTGAGTTTTAAGGAGATAAACATGAAACGTTTATATGCTTGCTCAGCATTTTTCTTCAGTGCATTTCACTTTAGTTCCAAATGTAACTCAGAACTGAAAACAATAAGAAAACCTCGTGTTCGAGGTATAATCAGAAGATAAATATTGTAGTGTTTGTTTCCACCGGTTCCAAACCAAGGTTCATAACTCACCAAATACCTCAGAACTGAACGCTCCTCCAACTCTGATGGGTTTTCTTTGCTTTTTAAAAGCGATCGTTAAGGCAGTAAATTCTGGTTTGTTGTGAGAATTTTTAAGCTGAAGATCCTCAGTCAACTGTTAACAAACCTCGGTCAGGTTGTGACACATTCCAACAACTCTGACGTATTTAAGGAAAATTTTGAAGGAAAATATGGACGTTTTTCACAAAATAACAGGTCACCCTCCCCATTCAACCATGTAGCTACAGCTGCAGTTTACAGCTTGTGCCACTAGATGTCACTACAACCTGCACCACATTCCTCTTGAAACGGCTTTATGCTGTCCTGCTTCTATATTCTTCTAAACAAACTTTAATACTTTTATTCACTGAACTGATTTTTAAATAATCCATGTACATTTTCTGCAAAACGGTCCCAGAGCTCATCAACCAGCTAGAAAAAACGTTTTATTGGATGAAAAATGGTAAAAATAAACAAGTTATTTCCTTCCCAACCAATTTTGTTCTGAACCAAAGAAACTTAACAATTTAACCAGCATTTCAGGAAGCCCATGTTTATTTATAAGGTGCTATAAAAGCTGAGTTCGACTAACATCAACCCAACTGTTCATAAATCCAGGTTTAAACATAAATTTATAGACTTTCAAATTGAAAGCTGGAGTTTATAAATGCAACTTGGAACTGCGTGTGTAACTCCTGACTGAAGGGTTGCTTGAAAATGTTATAGTGTTTATAAATGTAGCCTGACGCTTAAAACAGAGATTAGAAATGAAATTGGTGATAAATAGCCACAATGATCTGCTGATTTGCATACAAACATTAACTCACTGCAACACAATCTCCCCAAAAATTCAAAATAAAGGATCAAACTAAAGCAGGTTGATTCAAGTTTATCTCTAGAACCAGTGTGGTGGTAAAAACAATTACTATTCATTTTGCTGTGAGAAAAAAATTACTTTCCATTTTTCTGCATGTTGTTGGACAATGCCATCGCCGCCTAGTGGTCAGATTGGATCATTTCAGGAAAAAGTCGCTGCGTAAAGCAGCGCTTCGATTGTAAAATGGAGGGAAAGTGAGGAGGGCGACCAGTTGACTGAAAGTACGATTTCCAACGGTAAACACTTATAAACAAAGTTAACTCTCTTCAACATGAGATTTCTGTATCTTGTAAAACTCTCCAACCTTCAGAGGTGAAGTTGAAAATCTCATTGATCGCTAGCAGAAATTTGATTCCCAGACCAACAGAATTTTTCTCGATCGTTTTAGTTGTGTTCTGCAGACAGCGGTGCTGCTCACCTGGATGGACCAGAAAGCAAAAAATAAAAAACGATGAAAAACAAAAATCCCAGAAAATATTAATTGCAGATAGCAGCTAGTTTAATAAACAGTTTCTGTGCCCTCCGACCAGGAGAAGAAAAAGATGGTGGCCGGGCGGCGGTTCACCCCAGCAGCAGACCCGACAGCGCGTTCAGGTCTCTCATGTACGGGTTGTCGCTGAGGATCCGGTCGATCCGCTGCTTCTGGTCAGGAAAGATATCGTACAGCTTCCTCTTCAGCTCTGACGTCTCCCCCGGCGACCGCTGCGGCGGCGGGGCGGGCGACGGCGAGGGAGAGCGGCGCGGCGGGTGCCACTCGGGCGGCCCGGAGTGCGGCCAGTGTGCGGTGGGTTGGGCCGTCAGGGAGGCGGGGTTACGCAGAGTCTGGGCGTTAACGGGCGGCTGCTGCTGGGACGAGGCCCGGAAATCCGGAGGGTGGAACAGCGGCGGGGAAACTCTCCTGGAGAGAGAAGAAGAAGAAGAAACAGGATGCAGATAAATCCCAAACAACCAGAGTCACAGATACACATCGGTTGACTCACCTGTTGTCTTTCCGCAGGAAGTCATCCAGGTGGGGTCCGTTTTTTCCAAGCGGGTCGTCGGGAATCATGAAGTGATCCTCAACGAAGGTAAACTGAAGAAGCCTGTCAGGAAACACAAAGTGCAGCGTTTATACAAATGGAACAGGATTTGTTTTAAAAATTTAGTATTGAAACAGCAATTTGTAAAGGTGAGCTATTATGCTTCCTTTTACTGGCTAGGACGGTTGTGTTTTAGCATAAAATTCCCCCAGTAACCTCGCTTTGAAATGGAAAAACATTCGGTATTAGATTTCAGGAAAACCTCGTCACATAAATTTGACATGTAAAATTCAGATATGTGAAATTACAAAAAACATTAGAGACTGTGTTCGGAGCTCGGACAATTCTCAGTTTGTTAGAATCACCATCCTTTTCTGTTTCTGTGACTAAATGTTAGAATATAATATAAAGAGAATGAAGAATAAAACATGGTGCTCATCTTGATGTAATAGGCAAACCAACCAATAGGTGGTGAGAAACTCTCACAGAAAATAAGATTTCAAAGTGTCAGCAGCTGAGTTTAGCATTTAAACTTTGAATAAATAACAGCTGTTAACACTCACATCTTCCAGCAAAATTGCGAAAAAAGTATTTCTATTTACATTACCTTGTTTATTTAAATGTTTCACCACAAAACTAGGAATAATTGACATTTCAGATTTATTTTGATGAAAAATTATTTTATTTTCTGGTCTGTAAATGAATCTAAGAAACATTGATCATCTCCAACTAAAAAACTAAAACATAATTTCACTTTCCATTAAATTATTTTAAAAATGGGACTTAAATGACAAGAAAAATAGAAAATGTGCCACTGATATTATGAATACATTAAACAAGAGAATATTTTACTAATTAAAACAAGTTCCTGTGATGATTCTGTTTCCTCTTTCTCAGAGGAACTTTTTCAGTAAAGCTAAACAAGCTATAAATCTTTATTAGTCAGCTGCGTCGCTGGACTTTCCAGGACTTTTTCAGAGTAATGAAACACATCAGCATCTGACGAACTGAACTCTACAAATCACAACCAATCACCTCTCTTGAATGATCCGACGCCATGTGTCCGAGGTGTCAACAAAGTCCCGCAGGTTGTCGTTGGTGACGATTATCCCGTCTGTCTTCTCTGCTAAGTGGAGCAGGAACCTGAAAAAAAAAAGAGAGACAGAGCGGGTTGTTTGGATTAGACACTCAGGATTTTCCCGGCGTTCAAAGGTCAGACATTTCCAGAGCGGAGAGGAAAACCTGAAGAGCTCAGTCAGGATCCTGTTTTCAGTCTGAAGGCATTTATGTCACAATACGACTTCAAGTGGAACCGGTAAACTTTCAGAGATATTTCCATAGTTTCGTCAAATATCTGTTCAATGCCAATGTTTCAAATTTAAGAGATTTAACAAAAGGATTAGGCTTCTCTCGATAATTTGTAGACCACCTGAAACTTGAATAAAACTTTCATTTGAGTTTTCTTCCACCATATTTTCTCATTTACAGATAAATAAATTAGCTTTTTATACTAGCTACACTTATTTTAGCTTATTTCATTTTTTTTTTATGTTGCTAGCTTACTTTTTCTAGGCTTAGCCCATTATTATTTTTTGTTTACACAATTTAACTTAGTTTATCTTACTATCACTTAGTTCATATTGGTAATTTAGCATGGTTAGGACAGCCAACCTAAATGTTTTCTACGTAGGTTTAAATACGTAGCTGTACTTTTACGGTGGAAAATGAGGTGAAAACGTTTTTTATTTTTACCTGTCGTCATGCGACGATATTCTCTGGCCGCAGACTTCTCTGGAGGGGGTGAAGGACAGCAGCCGCAGGTCTTCCAGCTGGTTTAGAAAGTGTTGCTCTGCAATAAAAAAAAAATTTATGGATCAGAACAAGATATTTGGAGTCAAATGATGATCTGAAGCCTTTGAGTAATTTAAAAACGTCCCTGAATTTGGGGTTTATCGCTTTGGGTTCTGAATACAGGTTTGTAATACTGTGTATTTTGGTAAATACAAAGCCAGTATCTCCAACATTGATATCTTTTCTATTTATTACTTTGTTTAAACCTAAAATAGAAGTAAACTAAACTTATAGGCGTTTCCAAAATATTTTAAGAAAACATTAATATGATAATAAAGAAAAAATACTAATAATTTATGTCCTTTTTTATTTAAATAATAATAAAATCTGGAAAATCTAAAACTAACTGTCAATCTTACCTCTAGTATCGATCAGATACTGATACCAACTTGGTATCAATATTATCATTAAGGGTTGGACGAAAAGGCTGAAAATCTTATGTCAGTCGAAATCAATAATTATTGATTAGGTTTTTGTTTTAAATATCTGAAATACTGCCAACTGGTGGCATGGCCTTTCCTGTTTTAACTGCAGTTTTCAGTCCACGTTGTTCTTTTATTAGAATTACTTTTAGGCAGTGACTGCTGCTGTACAAGTTACTTAAGCTGTTGCTAGGCAACCAAAGAATGAGTTCCCACTTTGGTTACCCAGCAACCTTGAGAGTTTGACCAGCTAAAGTTTTTTCTTTTCTTCAGTTCCCAACATGATGTAAATATTGACTATTGAATATTCTATTAAACATTATCTATCGATATTGATCGCAATATATATTGTTATTGATTTATTGTCCAGCCCTATTACCCGTATAATAAAAAGGTAAACCCTACTTACTTTTGTTGTAGTTATTTTTGGAAAAACAAACAAACAAAAAATAAATAAAATAAAATAAAATAAATTTGTATTTTGAAATTTGAAGCAAATTAATTTTACTTTTTTTAATTTTTTTTTTTTACTTTTGTAGGAAGAGAGAGAACAGCGAAAGATTGTGTTTTCTCTCTTAAACAGGTACTTTTCTGATAATATACATTTTTAAATAATTCTAAAAGAATTTCAAGAGTCTAGGTTCCATCATTGTTGTTATATATATAAAAAGCATCTTTCTGTGTTTAGTTTTGAACTTTAAGGTGAGCGTCGGGTTTACCTGTAGCGAGTCGGTCTCTCTTCTGACGCCACTGTGGAACGAACACGGTGATCTCCCTGTGGCCTCTCCGCCAGAACATTTCCACGGCCAGAGCAATGCCGCGGCACGAAAAGAACCGGTGAAGGCCATGACTAGAAAAATAAATAAATAAAAGGAAGTTAAACTTCAAAACAATGTAAAAAGATGCAATGGAGTAAGTCTGAAGCTAATGGTTATTTTAGTTTTCTATTAATATGATACAGCGTAATACAGCGTAAACCTAATCTGTTTATTATTTTTGGATTAACCAATTATTGATTGTGTAACAAAAGGTGCTTACTAGTAGATTTTTTTAAAAGAATTTGAACCAGATGAAGATTAAGCTGCCACTTGAGGCATTCTGGATAAAAATACTTACAGAAAAATAAGTTTATTTCATCTTAAATGCAAAATGTATATATTTTTGATACAGTTTAGGCTTAATTATAGCTCTGAATTAGGGTTGAGCATTTATTGTATTGCTTATCCTTTATTGTGATAAATTTCCTGTCATGATAAGAATTTTTAACGTCATTGATGATATTTAATACGCATTTTGCAGGAGTCTTCTTTAATTTCAGATGCAACTTCATACAAGTGTGGGGAGAAAAAAAAAAAAACTGAATCAGAGAAAACAGCAGCTCAAAAAGGGTAAATCTATTTAATTCAGTGGTGGAATATATGAGTCTTGCTTTGCAGAAATTCACCCGAAACTGAATGCACAAACATCTGTAACTATGATGCAATCAGAAACAACGAACCTGAACATTTTAAAGATTAGCAACAACTTCAAAGAAAACAGGCTTTTATTAGCCTCCACAAAACTTCCAGGAGACACAATTTAAAACATCAGCTGACACACACTGTCGCCGGTGACGTGCACAAACTGCAAGCGCACGTCAAACGGCTCCAATTCAACATGTTGCGACAAAAACCGCAATGCAAACAACTAGCAGCGGCAGCCCAGATGAGAAACTCCCTGAGCAGGAAGCTGCAGACAGATCGCACAACTATAGACGTTATCACAGCCAGCAGATCTCTGGTGCTGTTCATCAGGCCCAAACCACCGAACCAATACGTGTCAGGGATTTTTCTTTTTGCTTGTTTGTTTGCTTGTTTGAGCTGCGATGTTTGACTGTTAAAAATAGCACAAAGTTTCTGTCATCACTGATGGATAATTCAGGTACAACGATTTCAAAAATCCTGGAGACAAATTACATGCCTCAGAAATGCATTAAATATTTTGTAATAATAAATACTGTGAAGCTATGCAACGCAGTGTGGTCTGGCCGGAAGGTAATTTATGTTGCACAACATCGCTCTCGCTTCTGCTAATGCCTACATCGTTGACGCAAGTATGCTAGGCGCTATTTTTAGCTATGGAGGGAGACGTAGGCCTGTCACAATAACAAATTTTGCTGGACGATATTATTGCAACTAACGATTGCAATTAACGATTATTTTATTAATCGATTATTCAGATGATTAATTGGATAAAACAGATGGCCACATTCTGCAAATTTTTCATTTAATCACTTAAAGAGTTTTTTCTTTATATAACAGACAAACATAAAAAGACGCAAACAAGTAAATGATTCAATTCCTTTTCTAAATAAGAAAACTTTTTTTTTAAATGCGGCGCCAGCTTTCATTTAGTGAACGCTTGAGCTTTTGTAGCAAAAGATGAATCTGCAGCTAAAAAATGCTTCTACCATTAAAAGGTAAAAATCTCAACCTTTTCTGCTTATGAATACAGTGTAGAGCTGATCTGTTGATTATTTTAAAAAATAATTTATGAGATTAGTCGTGATTAATCATCAACTAATTTAGTATTATGATCGAGTCTGAATATTTCTTTGCATTAACCAATTAATAATTGGATAACAAAAGCAGATTTTCTTCAGATTCAAGTGAATCTTTAACTACGCAACTCCGAGTTTTGTCTGTAACATACTCACAAAGTAAAAATTTTTGAATTAAAATTCCTCCTCGTCATGAGAATATCTCTCCCATCTGCCCTGGTTCTTTCCCTTTCTGCTCGGGTTACTATCGGGTTTACAGATCTGGTCTCACGTGAGCTGTGGTTTCACAGAGACGCATGCAAGCAGCCTGAACAGGTTAGTGATGCCACAAACAATATTTAGCAGTTTTCCTTCCAAGCTGACGTGACGCAGCCAAAATAGGAACCAAGGAGGAAGATTGTTGGGACTTTTGGGGTAAACGGTGATGCAATGAGTTATAAAGCTGCAGCAGAAACAGGCACTTAAACATGGCAGATGCTGTCGTCATAAACTAAATAGATGAAAAATTCCAACTTGAAATCTGACAAAGTTGCTGCTGAGACTCGTGATACTGATCAGGGGGAAACATTACAGACCCGTTTCACTTTCCCTGGTGTTTGCAGCTCTGTACAAACATGTCAGAATATAAACAGGGTGCATTCAGAGGCGGCTCATTTTCAGCCAGGGGTCAATATATGCAAAGAGCAGGGAAGTTCCCACAGTTGCTGAGAGAGAAAGCAGCTGTGAATAACATGAAAGCGGGGATAAGTCGTGTAATAATCACCAAACTCTGCGGTAACGCAGCCCAAGGAGGGAAAATGGCTCAACCTCATTTGAATAATTTAAAATATTTTTTTTTAGGATCAGGTCATGTCCTGGTCTGTAAGCCTTCACTGGGACGTATTTTTTTAAACAAAAAAAAAACTTTTTGAATTATTATTTAGTGATAAACTCTCAATATCACTAAATAAATTTTATAATAAATTTCTGACAGATTTGATCATTGAAGAAGTTATTTCTAATTAGGGCTGAAACGATTAATCAGAATAATCATGAGTAATCGAATTGTCAACTAATGTAGTCCATTAAATGTTTACTGGAGTATATGGATTCAAAAAGTGCCACTGGCTAAAAAAACCTTACACACTCAAAGCAGTAATAAAGCAAAAACTGTACTAAAAATAAATACATTTTGCATTTAATATTAAAACAAAACCTTCTCTGAACACTACACTCAAAGCAGTAATTAATTGTTTTTATCCGATTAATCACCAAAATAATAGATAAAATAACTTCATACCGTTACCATGGAGAGAACAACTGTAAAAGTAAATATCAAGACGGACCTTTTTACTCTGTGCTGGAAGAAATTGTTTACATAAATCACATCTTGACTTTGATATTTTAAATTCATATACTCTGTTACTCTGACGGAGCACTTTTCCATCAATATTAAGGACTAATTAACTTAGAACAAGCTCTTATATCTAGCTGAAAAGCTACTTGTAAGTTAGTTTTGATTTATTTTAAGTGTACTAAGGTATTTGCATCAAAATACTTGGCAATACTTGGTGTTTTTGCAGTGTAACGAGTAACGAGAGTAAATGGGGTTGAAAATAAATGATATACTTTCTGCTATTTATTTGTCATATAAAATCCCATTGAAACACTTTAGTGTTGTAAGAAAAACAGGCACAACCGAACTGCTGGTCATGTTGAAACATTCGGTTGAGTCAGAGGTGCATGATGGGCACAGTTCGGGTAAAGCAGGAGGAAGGAAGGAAGAAACCAGAACGTGAAAGGAAGTAGTTGCACAAGTGAAGAGTCAGGATAAGGTCATGCAGGATGAAGACCGAACCCATAAATCAAAGTGAAAGCAAAAACTCCTTTTATCTTCATCTGCACATTAAGTCCATGACAAACAACTTCAATCAGAGATTGAAATCGCTGATTTTCTTTTTGTTACTAGAAAAGGTATTTTGTTCTGAGAAACACCTCCGTAACGATCCGCCCTCGCTTCGACATGGTCCTACAGCTGCTCTGAGGCCTGCTCACAGTCATACCCAAACATGATGAGTCACAACAACATGTAAAGGCGTGGGCGGCCAACGACACCGGGGTTGTAGCACAGACCTGCACGCCTGGTTTTGTGTGGCGCGTGCACGAAGCGGCGATGGTGCTGATGGGAAGGGTGGCGGCTTCACGAGTCAAAAGGAGAACATGTAGTACGCGGAGTGGGACGTGACACCAACTTAACACAGATTCGATGTATCATCAGATGAGTTGCAGGTACACACAGATTCTTAAATAAAAAAAATAAAAATAAAACTAAAACTGATTATGATTAAATATCAACATGAGCCGGTTATGACTGGCATTTATTACCAACATTTACTCCCTTCTTTGTTTTTGTATTATCTCAAAAAAACGAGGATTGACTCAAGCGGCGCTTAAGAAAATCTCAATTTCAGCCAAAAAAAAAAGCCAATGACTGATCGCTTACGGTGTGCCAGTAAGTCCTGTTTACACCTGCACCACAGCGGTATCGCATGTATCACCCCAAAGGCGAGTAATGAGGGAGGTGAACAATTCTTATCAAAATGTTAGTCATGATTTTTCTTAAAGTGTAATCAGATGGTGATACTGTCACAAAAATTCTTAGTTTTGCTGATAAAGCTAAGGCTGTTACTAACAATTCTTAAGCCACTTAAGCCTTTTATATACAATATTAGAAATACAGAAAACAACATAATTCCTTTTTTAAATAAAAAATTATTTTTGTGTATGCTTAATCATTTGTAGAAAATTATGAATCTGCATGTAAAAAAAGGCTTTCCTCTGATTTAACATCAACACAGGATTACACTAATCTGTGTAACTAGATTTTTCTTGTACTACTTTGTACTAAGTACTTCTATGCCTGTATTATTCTTTCAATAAAAGGCCTTTTTTGAGTCTGTATGCTCTAGTTAACGATTGATCGATCACTACACTGGGTGACGATTATTTCAATAACTGATTAATCACAATTAAGCTGATTAATCATTTCTGAAAATAATCAACAATACACTGTATTGATGCTACGTTGAACAGAAAAGACTGAGAGTTTCACATGTTGATGTTAGAAGTATTTAATAGCTGTAGATGCTATAAATGATCAAACATACACTAAAGAATAAAGTATTAGTCAGTAAAATGTTTTATTTTCTTATTTTAAAAAACTTATTTGTTTATTTTCATCTTTTAATATATTTCTAATATTGTATAAAAAGGCTTAAATGGTTAAACAAAAAATTTGCAGAATCTGGGATTTTTTTCCCCAATTAATCGTCAGAATAATCAATTAATTGACAACTAAAATAACTGTTCGTTTCAGGTCTACTGTAACGGTTAATTTTCAATACACACGTGTCAGTATTCTTTGTTTATTGTGAATCATATGAGATTTTATCTGGCAGGAAAAGGAGCCTACATTTCTCCTCCTACTCAAACACTTCAGGTTCATCATCTCAAGAGTTTTGTGGCAACTCAACCCTTAAAGGACTGAAAGTGACCAAGAAGTGAGAAGCTGTGTGCAGACTCACGCCATCGCCACGTTACTGCCGTCTATAATGATGTGCCTGAGATCCGGGTTCCCCCGCTCGTTCGGCAGGTTCAAGGTGAACTGGGTCCGCAGCGACTGGTGGAACCGAGCCAGGCCGGTGACCGGGGGGGCTGGCGGGTCGTTGGTAGGCGGGGTCCGGGCCACGCCGCCCTGGAAGTTCACGTGGCTGATGGTCTGGTAGGCAGAGGCTGCGGTCCGGTTGATGGGCTGAGCCGACTGGGAAGGACACAGGAAGCAGAAACACACAATTAGGGGTGGAAACTCAGAGCAGCAGCTCATTCTCAGCTTTGTTAAGTCAAATCTGGGTGTGATATTAGAAAGTAACGCCACAAAACCTAAAAAAAAAAAAAAAAAACTATTAAAAGGTCCACAAAAAAACAGAGTAATCGCCAAGGCTACCAAACTATCAGGTGTGAAAACACCTTTAATCACTTTTCATAGTACTTAGTAAAACTGGAGTTCGAGTCAGAGGCCGATTTGCTATAAATGGACAAACAGGGTAGCAGTTGTTATGGCACAACTACAATCAAAACCTCAGCACTGAAAACGCACAAAATCTTCCCAAGTATTTTAGTGAATATTTTAGTACACTTAAAATAAGACAAAACTAAATTACAAGCAACTGATTTTAGCAAGATGGCAGAGCTTGATTTAGGCAAATAACTCTTTAATATTGATGAAAAAGTACCAGGTCCATTGGCAGATATGGTCACTTATAACAATACATTTTTCCCCTGTTATCAGTGAAATAATCTGCTACGGGAATAAGACCTTTTTTTTTTAAATCAATATTAAGGAATTATATACCTAAAACAAGCTCCTATTTCTTGCTGAAAAGGTACCTATGAGTTAGTTTGGTATTAAAGTGTACAAATATATTTGCACTACAAACTACACCAAAAGTACTTAGTAACATATTGTGTTTTTGCAGAGCCTGAGCCTGGACCAGATGGAGAAATTAACACATAATTCAACAAAAACAAACAAACAAACACACAAACAGAAACTCACGCTGGGAGTTGAAGCCAGAGAGGCGTTACTCAGCCACTGCGGTGTGCTGCGCAGCGCCGTAACGCTCTCCACCTTCACTGGTCCGCCCAAAGTTTGAGTCCCGCATCGAGACAGGTAGTCTCGCTGCGTGACTCCGCCCCCTCCTCGCGCCAGGTAGTCTGTTCGGGATCCGGACTGCGTGGGGTCAGGGTGCGGCATTGTCATTATCCGGGACATTCGACCGTCTGCTGTTTTGGCGCTGGTGGGGATGACGTTGTCGTCATCGTCGATCGTAATCACCTCGTAGTTCCCCGCTCCGCCCTGAGCACTGGAGCTTCTCTTGATTGTGATGGCCTGAAAAGGATGTAATACACAGAAATAAATACATATTTATTCATTTCAACAGATTCAATCAAGCTAATCTCCAGAACAAAATATTGTTACTAAAAAGTTTAAGTGTGGAGATTAAAGTCTGGAAGCAGCAACTTTTATTTTTCTCTGTAAAGCTGCTGAAACACTGATCAAGGCTAAAACCCCCATTTGTTTAATGGAGTGCACCAATTTGTCAGCAAGCTGATTTATTGGTGGTGATTTCCTTCATTTTGGGAGATCTGTGAAGCCGATCTTGTCTACCTCAACACAGGTCCTCTTCTGCTCTGCAGTGAGAGGTTTGACAGCCTCACCAGGTTATGTCTGCCCGTTTGCAGGCGCCCACTGTTGACAACTCAGCAACTTTCTCGCTATATTCTGCGACGTTTCAGATAAAAAAATTTAGTGTTGGCCAAAGTTGGAATCGACAGGTCAGACTTTTTAAAGATTGTTAATGGCAAATCGGCCAAAAAACTGCAATCGGTGCACGCCTAGTCTGTAAATCTGTTATACCCGAATAAAATAATCATTGGTTGCAGCCCGATTCAAGATTCGTCCTAGGTTTGACATTTATTCTAGTCTAGAGTGATTCTTTATTTGTCCCTTAATAACAAAATGTAATGGTATCAACAGCAAATTGACAGATTAATGGAAGCTTTAAAATGTATGGATTGTGCTGTAAAGACCTAAAACAAGGATTATGGGATTATTTGTGGTTTGAGGTGAGATTACCTGCTGAGTGCTCGTCTCACTGCCACTGCACTTCCGCCGGTGTCCCAACCCGTTGCTGCTTCCTCCTCGCTGGCTCGGCTTTATGTTCTCCTTCGATCTCCCAGAGTCTCCCAGCTCCCGCTCCTTTTCCCTGAAACGGGATGTCACTGACGAGGCCGACGAAGACGAGGAGGAAGAGGCAGAGGAGGAAGAGGAGCAGAGGGTGTCAGCGGGACGCACAGAGTTCATTCGTCTCTCTCTGTCTCCTACTTTGCAGTCCTGCTCACAACGTTTGGTTTCTTCAACTATTTTCTCCAGGATTAGAAAAGTGTCTTCCGTCTGCCCCGTTGCCTTGACGACGCGCTCCACCACTTCCTGCTGGTAGCCCATGGTTCTGGAAAGGAAAAGTAGATCTCACAAGAAGCTACAACTTTTAAATGGCGCCCACAGTAAAATTTAAGCACTTAAATTACATAATTTGTTACTGTTATTAACTATGTTTTGTGGTAGTGTGCTATATTTTACAGCAGGGACAAAGTTAACTAAAAGTTTAGGTTTTCAAATGTCTCTCACCTTACACAGAGAACAAATTTGGTGCACTGTACAAGATTATACTAACATAAGCTAATTCGAAAACACTTTATTGATCCCAAAAAGAAATTAAATGTTGTAACTCACATTAATTCAAATTAACTAATAAATTAATTCAAATCTAGAGTCCCTTCACAAAAATAAATATAAAATACAACATCTCTTCCAGTTGACTAAAAGCGCAGGAGCTCAGCTGGGGTTGCTAGGTAACGGGCAGAAGTCTGCTGGGGTTGCTAGGTAATGGGCAGAAGTCTGCTGGGGTTGCTAGGTAATGGGCTGTGCTATGTTGGGTTCCTACTTTCAAAGGTTTCTGACGCCAAAAAACATTAACTTGTTGCCAAAAAATGGCTGGGTGTTTTTGTTTTTAAAAGCAGCTGAAACCCAAATGGAAAACCAAAACCGTGCAAAGTGTGAATTTCCCTTTCAAAGTTTACCTGAAAAAGTTCACCAGGCATCGGAGGTTGGTTTCCGGGCTGACGGCCTCGCCGTCGTCTGGTACGGCCTCGCCGGACTCCTGTGTGATCGGACCGGCCACCGTGTTCGCTTTCCCTGAGTAGCAGGAGGAGGAGAGCGTGGAGGAAGCAGACGGGGTTTTGGACCTGCAGCTGCTGCCGGCGCCCCGGACCTCCCTGTCCCGAGGTCGCTCCCTCGCCGTCCTCTCTGGCGACTCCTCCTTCCGTTCCAGGGAGTATTGTCTCTTTGTGTCCCGAGTCTCGCTCTCGGACGAGCGCCGCTTGTGTGAGGGTCGGGTGCCGTTGAGCAGGACCACCTCTGGACCCAAACCCGATTTCCCGCCCGCGCAGACGGACGCCACCGCAGGACCGCCCTTCTCCTCAAAGCTGGTGTCCAGGATGCGGTTGGAGAGCTCTGTCACCGGAGTGCTGCTCTGTGAGCGGTCCTGGTCAACCTCCGCCATGCTGGGAAGCAGCGCCTGGTTGACCTGATAGTGGGAATAAAAATAATACACTGAAAAAACAGAAAATACTACCATGTATTTTTGGTCAAGTTCTGTCTTATCTCAAGTGTACCAAGATATCTGCACTGGAAACTAGACCAACATTCAAACTCACTTTTGAGTACAAATGTAGCTAATTTGAGCCATGGAGCAAAAACTGAAATGATCAATTGATTAATGAAATATTCATCAACTAATTCAGTAATTCATTAATCATTGAATAGAGTAAACAGACTCAAAAATGTATCCAGAGGAAGGGCTTTAGACGCTCAACCTTACAGCTAATAAAGCTGGGTTGGTGGTCCATCAACTCACTCATTCACTCTTTGGTTACCTAGCAACAACTTGCTGGGTAATAAGAACTTTCAAGTTCCCTCCAAATTTGGTTGCCTAGTAACAACCTGCACAGTAACTTGTGCAGCAGCAGTTTCTGGTTTTTCCACTGCGCCTCATAACTGCTTAAAAATTAAAAATGTTGTGAAAACTGTGGATAAAACAGGAGGTTATGCCAATAGTGTGGTATTATTTCAAGTATAATAAACCAAAAAAAATTATTAATAATTATCTGCTGATAGTTTTTTAGTCACTATCAGCAGAAATAAATCGACTTGTGATGATTTTCTCATTTATTCTGTAAATATAAACATGCATTTTTTCCCTAACAGCGTTTACCATTGATCATAAGGATTTAACCAACCAGTGCCGACGTGTTTGTGCTGGTGGGGCTGTGAACCAGTCCCAGTAACTCCTCCTTCAGGGCACTGGGCAGCAGCAGGAGCTCCATGGTGTATTTATCATCTCGTTCCTCCACAAAGGACTTGAACGCTCGCTTCACCGCCGATTCTCTATCACTTGGCAGACTCTTCTTCTCCTGCACAGAAAACACAAACAAATAAGAAAAAACACAAATAATTGCCAACTTAGCAACTTTCATTAACGTAATTTCACCAGTCATACTTGGAAGAGAGCAACAAACTGCTGAACTCGGCTTTGCGCCATCACAACAGGCTCGGCTCGGCCCACCAGCCACAGACGGCCTGGCTCTGGCACCAGAACCTCGGCGCTGGTGTCCCGTATGAGCCTGTCCAGGAAGAGACCCCGGGCCCCGGCGAAGATGCAGTGCATGTCCGTGGGATAGTGCTCCTCTTTCTGCAGCTCTGGGTCGCAGAGCCCTCGAACATACTCCTTCAGAGAAAAAACCAAAACATCAATGCTGCAGCTTACGGCTATTTTAGTAATCAAATATTCTGACGATTAATCGAATAAAATAATATATCAGAAAAGATAACTCATTCAATTCCTTTTTTAAATTAGAAAATTAACATTTTATTGCCTAAAGTGCAATAAAATTATGATCTGTAGCAAAGGATGCATCTGCAGCTAAAAAATACTAACAAACATGAGAAAAGCTATAACAATGACCTTTTATTTCTGATTAACCGATTATTAGCTGAATAGCAAAAGGTGCTTAAAGGGGGACATAATTATTACAAAGTTATTTTTTTCTCTTAAATACAAAATGCATGTGTATTTTTTTATAGCTTTACATTGCTATAGTGTGTCCTTTCAGCAAAGGCCTTTTTATTAATGGGCAAACTCCAGGTGACGATTCATCAGTTACTAAATTAGTTGACGATTAGCTCAATAATTAATTAATTGCGATTAATCATTTAATAATTGAAGAGAAACGACTATTTAATGAGATATTCTTCACAGAACTTGAAACTAAAACAGTGACACTTGATGAGTTTCAGGTAAACCATATTTACAAAGCTTTTTTTCTATTAAATACAAGAGGTATGTATATTTTTTTACAGCTTTTGCTTCATTACTGCTCTGACTTTATCATTCTTTCAGTAAATGGCCTCTTTTTGAGTCTTTATAGTCTAGTTAATTAATCAATTACTAAATTACTTGATTATCTTAATAAACGGTAAGACAATTAATTGTTTCATCCCTAAAAAAGTGGATTTCAAAAGAGCAAAATTCTTTATTTTAAGCAAATACAAAGAAAGAAAGATAAAAAAAAAAAAAAACAGAAAATGAAAGTAAGGTCGGTGGGTATTTGTATTAATTCATGTCACGTGAGGGCGAAACTGAACAATTTGCAATGAATCAGATTCAGATACGCTCCTGGCTGAGGGAGACGTTTGGGTGAATCAGCAGCTTTCTGACTGATAATGTGACACGCCCGTTTAGCATTAATGAAACCCTCGACACGAGGGAAATGAGTCATCAATGACCCCAGGAGAGGAGCTCAGGTTTAATACAAAGAAACAAGGTGAGGCTGCCTAATTCAGCTTTTACTGAAAATCTAAGTCTGTTTAAAAGTTAACAAAATAAAAATAAACTTTTATAGGAGCTGGAAATAATTTTTAAAAAATCATCAAGCTCATAAACTTAAAAGATAATAAATTGCATTTACTTAAAATTTCCAACTGAACACTTTACAATAAAATAAACAATTTTATAGAAGTTAAATATATATATATATATATATAAACCAGCAAGTTGACAAAAAATACAAGCATAAGTATAAATGGCCTTTAATAAAAATGTAAACCTGAAAAAAAATATTTTATGGATATGCAATACGTTTTTTGGGGGGTTTAAATTAGTTTTTAAAACAAAACAAAAAAAATCATGACTGATAAGAAAAAAAAAGTCTAAAATTCATAAAGAATAAATAAAACTATAAATGACTTTTACTGAAAATCTAAACCCGAAAATAAATGTATTGCAAGTTAACAAAACATATTTTTATAAAAGTTGGAAATTCAAAGATCTATATCAAGTTGAAAAGAATAAAACAAATAAAACCTTTTTTGCAAAAATCTAAAACTGAATAAAAGAATGTACTACAGGTTAACTACCGTAAATAAAAAATTTGTTCTCATAAAATTTTTAGAAAACATAAAATTGATTAAAAAAAAAAAAAAAGCCTTTACTAAAAATCTAAAACTAAACAAAGAATGTATTACAAGTTTGTTTAGTTTTAGATTTTTAGTAAAGGCTTGTTTTTTTTTAAAGAATGTATTACAAGTTAATAGGATAAAAATATATCTCAATAAGATCTGAAAAAGACCCCATTCAAATTTACATAAAAATATGATAACATTAAATATAGATTAAGTAAAATGATTAGCCTTCACTGATTTTAGCTGGCCAGCTAGATCCGTCAATAACTTCGCATTTTGATATTGGCCCAAATTTATTTGCAGTAGATAAATAAATCAGCTTTACCATTGATGTCTGACGATTTTAGTCTTTTATTTACATATTGTATCGGTAAGATAATCAGAACTGGGCCAATATTAACGACCGATGTTTGTTTGCATCTTGTTGCTGTTCGTGTTTCAACAGATTGGTCATGTGACATTTGTTTGGTCATGTGATGGTGATGCAGTGCAGGACTGTAACATGTTTGAAGCAATGGAGGCATTGTGGTCGCTTTCTTAATGTTTCGAAGAAAACATTAACAAATATGTTAAATATCGGTAAATATCAGTTATCTGCCATTACGGCTAAGTTAACATCAGATAAATGACGTTTCCTAACTGAAGCTGAAGCCATTTTAAAACTTTTGGACACAAAAACTGATTTTAGAGAGTTTGGATAAACAGAAACACGGAAGCTAAGCTTTCTGGTAGTAGGAGCTCAAATTGTCTGCTGCTCATCATTGGAGGCTGATGAAATCTCCACTGAAACGTTTTGGTTTTGCTTGACTGGCAGAGCTCAAAGCAGCTGCTAAAACACGACCGAGACTCGTGACACAGGATGCAGAAGTGTGAAAGAGCCTCTTCTGTGGGAAATTACACCCATAATGTGTGGCTAACTTTTGATCTAAATGCTTTTTTTCAGTCAGCCAACAGCCTTATGCCTAAACTGCAGCTCACATGACTTTTAAATTATGCTGTGAATCAAAAGGATCCTTTCACAAACAAACAAAAAAGAGGATTGAGACCAACTTTGAATCCATCTGACTGGATTATTATTATTATTATTGTTATTACCTCAAGTGTGTTCATGTAAACGGCAGATAAAGAAAACCAGAACATGGACTTCCTATGTGGAGATCCCCTGGTTAAAATACGTTGTGAAACTGCAGCTATGGTCAGAAATGTTTAGCCTGCATTTAATATTGTGGAAAATATGTTAAATTGCATCAGCAGCTCCAAAGCAAAAAGATATTTTAAAAATAGTCACTGTAAAACATTCATTTCAAACTAAATTGACTTTTTTATGGAGAAAATGGTTATTTTTGTCAAATTATCACATTGTATAACTTATGCAACTTGTTAAGAGATATTTTACTGACTTCTGTGATTCTTTGTGGATACGATGACAAAAAGGAAAAAAAAACAACGACATTTAATTCTCCGACAGTATTTTTATTTAAGATACCAATCTCTACTAGGAATGTCGCTATAAATCAATCAATTAATCGCATGATAAACTACAACAAGTTCAATAATTCCCATTTGAATGATTTACTGTTTTTCTCTTTTTGTTCTTTCAAAAACTGGACTGCAAACATTTTCAGTTTGGTGTTTTATTTTTTAAAGTACAATTTTGTTTACAACCTTCATAATTTATTCCATTAGTTGTTTCAGTTGTTTTGTTTATTTATTTTGGATATTTAAATCCATTTATATATATATAAGTGTGTTTTTCTTTTTTTTTGCTTGTTCTTGCTCATTTGGGACAGGCTACAATCTTGTACATTGATCTTTATCTTCTAAAGCTCGAGTAATTATCTCCTTATGACTTATCCATTCACATAAAAAACTAATTTTCTGTTTTTATCGAGTTTGTTTAACCAAATGAAAGCATTTACACATTATTTTATGAGTAGACATGAAGACAAGAAATGCAAAAGCTTTTAAAAAGAATGACTTGGTTTTCTGCATCATCAATGTCCACTCTTGTTTCTGTGCTATTTACAGTAAATCTCCTTTAATGGGGTTTTCCACATCTGTCTCACTTTATTCTTTGTTTCAACTAAACAATCCAAGCTGGAAGAAGTTGATGACTAAGAGGAAATAGTAAACAATGCCAAAGAAAACGCGAGCTGCAATTGTTTTGCCATGATCAGGATTCACTTCTTTTAATTTGGATGTGGGTAAAGTCACCATTGTTACCATCTCCTGCCAAACCAATGGTATTATGCTAACTTTTGGTGGAATCTCAGAAAACTGCTCCAAAACCAAGGGGAAAAAAATAATACATGCTAGTAATAATAACAGTCATGTATTTGGAGCTACCTTTCCAATCAAAGCCTTTTTTTCAAATTAGGACAGTAATAAGGAGCAGTAGATAGAAAGCTATTTTGAGTAGTTTTAAACCAAAAAACAGCTGTTTTCTGCCCAAAACACAATTTTGTATATAATATGAAAGTCTTGTGCAACTCAATAAGTCTGTAACCAATATATAAATAATCCTTGTAGTCACCCTGGTACAATCACAGTGTGAGCTGCTTTTTGTGCTCCAATTGCTTAATTTGGGATTAAACTTTTAGCTGCACTGAATTATTAATGGTTTGTTATTTGTTAGGCCAGCTTTTCTAAAAATATGTCAGGGTCAGATTTTCATCAAACCCTTCAGCTTAAAAACAATAAAAGCTCTTTCTTTAGAATATGCATCATCACTGTTTTCAGTTAGGAAATCCCATTCTACAGTAATAAACTAACTTTTTTGTCCTTATTAGTGATCCACTAACCAACATTTATTCTGACAACTCACCATTCGCCAAAGATCGTGGGTTGAACTTTTGTTTTGCTAACATTTGTGATTTTCTGTCTCTTTTCCCAGATATCAATGTAAACTGAGAGACTATCAGGACTGTCTTTCTCTATTTATATGCAATCAGTAACATTTAAAAGCTCTGACAGTTGGACCCATTTTGTTTTTACATCAAAATGTTTTGAAAATTTTAAAAACATAGCAGTTCAAATTATCCTAGAGGTCGTATTAAGCACTGAAACAACTGGTTTTGACAGTCTGTTCTGAAGAGTTTTGCTCGGATAACTAAAAAAAGATCAGTTTTACATTGAGAAAAAAGTGTCCAAAACAGGCTTTTAAAGTTTAGTTATTGTTTATGCAATCAAAATGAGACAGTTTGCTCAGGAAAGACCCTTTCTTTTACCCTCTTGGGCTGGAAACTGTTCAGATATCGCCCTGTTTTCATTAAGAGCTTTCTTCGCCTGCTGAAAACTGGAAGATTAGATTGTGCTCGTACTGATTGGTTCATCAACACTTCAAAGTCCAAAAAAACAATTAAAACCCTGGAAAACTGATTATAGATTTTGGGAGATGACAAGAAAGTGCAACAGTTGATTTGAGATTTTTAAACACTAAAACAAGACAGAAGAAAAAAATACAAAGAAATAATGGTTGTATTAAGATTTTAAACCTAATAGTAAGTGAAATAATAAAGTTAATTGTTTGATTTAAGGATTTTAAGACACTGAAGCGAGGCAGAGAAGCTGTTGGTCAGAAAAGTTGAGCTTCATGCCATTGACACACACCTGTTCACCAGGGAGTGGTACAGTCGACATGCACTTTAGGTTCCCTTATTTCTAACTAAAAACGGCAATATGTCACAGTGAACTGTTGGTTAATGTAAAGAAACCGACGTGACAGCGTTGGTTTGCGTACAGAAAGGTCGGTTGAAACCCACCTTCGCCTTGGACACGTCGTCTCTGTTGCCCCGGAGCTGCAGCCATATCTGCCGGGATGTTTTGCTGCCGTGCGGCTGTCCTGTGTGGTCCAACAGACCAATAATTGTAAACGTCACTTTAAAAACTTGCTCCACACGGGGCCTGGCACATTTCAGCTCCTCTTCTTTGTCCTCCAGGACCGTAAACTCGTCCACTGTGGGGGCCTCCACTTGCTGCCTCCCGGCCGACGCAGGGAGCCTGTTGCCCGGCTGCTCCGGGCACGAGAGCTCGGTGATTCGTCTCATTCCGAGCAGAGGCCGAGTTGTTGACATCCCGCCCCTGTCGCTTCTGACCACCGCGCCTCTATATTTAGACCTCCAGGCGCTGCTGGCGGCTTCTGGGGGTTTTCATGGCCTCTTGTCTGCGTTTGTTACGAAGCTGCGACGTAACGTTAACCGCCTCTAACGACATGAACGCGGCGGCGGCGGCAGCTAGCGTTAACAAGTCGGAAGCTCGGTCTGACGTATCCGGAAAGTCCCAGTGATGGCCTCATCAGAGCACGACAGCCAGGTCGAGTGTTGTGTCCTAAGATGATTATCTGCCCGACAATTAAGAAAGTAAAAACTCCGCTCAAACTAACCAAATTTCTGACGCGATCCTGCTCATTAAGCAAGACCGTAGATTATTTAAAATGTGATGATCAAACAAACAAAAATAGGTTTCACATCGGGGTAAAACCACCGCTCTGCCCTCTAGTGGTGAGAAAGTGATACTATCTAGAGATTGATAAAATACTTTATTAAAGCGGCAGTTTGCAACGTTCATAATGCTTTTTCATACATATTTGTATTTGTCGAAGATCCTGTTGTGAATGCTCAGCCTGGATAGCATGATAAACTGTTTTTCTGTAACTGTAAGCTGTTTCTCAGCCAATAGCACATTTAGCAGTGAGTGAGAATGATTGACAACACGAAGACACTCCTCTTTAGGATTTCTTCAGATGGCAAAATAGCTGGGTGAGGAGGTAGAGATCTTTTTTTCCCCCATAGATTATCTGTCTTATAACAAACTGTCACATTTTAACAAAATGTAAAAAACACATTCTTTTTAAAAGCATGACTCATACAGTTTTAATCCCAAACGGTAATTAAATGTGGTAACTCCTATTATGTAAGGTTCTTCGGAGTTTTTGTAGACGTTGATGGCTGTGGGCAGGAAGGATCTCCTGTAGCAGCCTGTTATACAGGGGATTTGAAGAAGTCTCTGACGGAAGACACTCCCTACTTTCACACCTACATCTGACATCTTCTTTCAAGATAGACTCACTAAGGATGATTAAGGTTGGAGGTGTGTCAGGATAGATATTACTCATCTTAGCATAAATAATTTAAATATTACTTTTGATTAAATTTCACTGCGTTTTATTGTGTTTTGCAGGATTTGATCCTTCAAGCTGCTTGGGTACAAAAAGTCTGATCTTTATGTTTCTGTGGAAATGTTGACATTTTTGTGTAAATTTGTTTAATTTTGCATCTCAGTGCTGCCCTCCTCGGTTGAACAGTGGACATGCAGCTGTATGATGGTACAGTTTGGTTTGTGTCTATGTGACATTTTGCCCAACTTGCCCTGTGGCGGGGCTTTGCTTTTAGTTACATTTTAGTATATGTCGAACTTAAAATACGTTGTTTAAAACAGCAAAACATTAGCTTTCTATGTCCATTTAAGCCGCCATCTTGTGAGGCGCGACATGCTCTAAATCTGCCATCTTGTTATCCAAAAAATACTAAATAAAATCATTTACTGCTGTGAATAATCAATAGATCAAGAATCAATTGTCTTAAAAGTTATTGATTTATAATTCAGCAAGCTATTTAATTAAACAATAATCAAAAGGATTCTTTTAGATCTTCATTCATCTTCATAATTTTTAATGGTTATTGTTCAGTTTATATTTGTATGTTTTTACAGTTTTAGTTTTGGTATTAGTTTCTACTCTTTTATTTTTACTTAATTTCGTTGAGTGTGACTTATCCCTTCATCTATTGTTATTTTATTACCTAAGCAACAGAGACTGAGGACTATTTGGCTGTCACTTCCTGATAATCAGTCATTGCCCCGACTTTTAATTTTAATCTAAATGACTAATTTTGTTTTTAACTGCCTGCAGCATTGTACGTATTTTTGCACAATGGCATAATCCAGATGGACAAATATTTACCTAGAAAATTTTAAATTAAAATGTACAGAATCAGTTTGCCTCATTTAAACTGATCTTCCTGCACAGTAGAAATGTTGTGTTTTTAAACCAAACCACTGAGTTGTTTAGAAATCCTACGAGGCGCTCCGAGCAGATTAATCTACTCATTTTAAAAGTGCTTTCGTGTGAGTTGAGAATAGCCCAAAGAGTCCCTTTAGAGCCCTGATTGTTGTACTTTACTGACCGTAGTCGATAGCCAGCTTCAAGAAACAAATGTTCTCCCCTGATCACCTGATATTACCCCAGTGCAGCAACTCGCTCCTGGAATGGAGATTAAAACGGAGCCATTTAGAGAGAAATATTGAAACAGAGGAACACAAACCTCATAAGGGCTGCACACAAACACAGAAACAAGTTTTGTGGAAGCTGAATGCTGGTGACGACATAACAGGAGCTTAATTTATACTTAACATAACATATAAAGCTTACACAACTCTGTCTATATGAATGTTGGGATAAAGAAAAATGCAATGTCCTCAGAATAACAGTTTGAAGTTTCGTTTCAACATGTTGGGTTGAGATTTCTGTCATGAAGTCAAAAAATCATTCTAAAGAAAGTAGTCAGTCATATGACGTCCCTTTCTTAATCCACTTTAAAGTGGACCTATTGCAGAAAATTCATGTTTTATTTGTGTCTGAATAACATCTAAAAACAGACCAAGTGCTTTATAAAAATTATACCCAGCCATTTTTGGCAGTAAGTTTGTGTTTTTTTGGTGTTTGAAAAAAACTTCCAGATGGTTTTGCGTTGTTACCAAGCAGCCCAATCCAAGCATGTCACCTAGCAACCTAAGCAGAGTTATAGATCATTTGGTTAGATTGTCTTACAGCTGTGTGCACTGTACAATGGCTGCTGGAAAACATAATTGTTTTACCATCCAACAACAACTTGCTGCATTCTTCCTGGTCGTGTAGGAGGCTCTACTTCTGCTTTTCAAAGATGTATGGTTTTATAATTGCTCGTCTGTTTGAAGCCATTTTCATGTGTGAGTGTAAACGTTGAGTTGGGGTGTATGGCCAGCAGCAGCTTATTTGGATTTAATGTGACAGAGGCCCTAAAACAGCTAAAATCTCACTATCCAAATCTGCTTTTGTGGGAAAATATACAATATTGCTCCATTCTTTGTGACAACTACCATAAAATGTTAAAAATGACTCATTTATTTTGATGTAGATTAATTGTAGCCCTTGTTTTCTTTCCAGTCTTGACCAATTCAGCAAAGTTGAAATGTTTTTGGGGCATGAAAAGCCTATTTATATTGAGGACAGACTTTGTGCAGACTCAGTGCAGACTTTGACTAGGCTGGTTTAAAAACATTTATTTTGTTTTGTGAGGTATTCAGCAGTGCTTGTGTGACACAAATGCAATGTCCTGCTGTTAATCTCAAATCTACTTAACCTTAAAGTCACAAACGATTGACTTATATTGATAATAAAATAACTTCAGTGATCTAAAAGATTTTTAAAAACAGAATAAATATTTAAGGATTATAATAATAACAATAATAATAAAAAAACACATTTATGGCATCATAATTCAACAAATTAAAGTCTGTTCCCTGGATCCCTGGAGTTTTTATTCATGATTTTGCATAATATGTTTCTGATTCATTAATATTTCACAATTTTAACATGATTTTAATGTAATGTAAATTTTAAAAACTGGTTTCTACTCTCATTCAGAAGCTGTTGATAATTTCTGTGTTTTTTTCCACTGAAGCTCCTGACCTCTGAGGAGCTTCAATGACCTCAGAGTTTTACCAGCAGGACCGTCTCATGTGTTAAAGACAGGAAGCATGTTTTGCTGCCAAGAAATCAAACTTCTCATTTCTGACAGGAATGTTGTGTAATTTTACTTTAAAGTTTCGCTGTAGTATGGACTGAAAGGAAACAGATGGAGGTGGAGTGAAACTACAGAAAATATAGATGTTTTCATGGAAGTGATTATAGCAATACATTTTATTTTATTTTTATTTTATTTTTAAGTTTTTGTACTCCTCCCTCCAGTGGAGGGAGCAATTCTGACTGTCTTTATTGTTTAATTATTCCAATGATTTTTTCTTTTTTTGTTTATTCTGTTTAGGGGAAAAAATATATATCATTTATAATTTATTTTCTTATTATTTTACTTTTTTTTTTCTTTTTCTTTTAGCTTTTTTTAATTTAATAAACTAGATTTTTAGAAATGTTAGTAAAAAATTATTTTGCATATTGTGGATATAGCTGATGTTTGGGGTCACTGTTTAAAAAAAACAATTATTTTCAGTTTATTTTATATTAAAAATCATCTAAACAGTGGTTTTTAATTTTTATTTTGACATTTTAGGCAAACTTAAAATAGCAGATTTTGTTTTTATTCATCTGAAAATCTGAGATTTTCCCAACCTCACCACTAGATGGCGGCGTAAGACACATCATGGCAGCCATAGGTTCCCATTTTCGCTTCTCCCAGCTGACAGAGTGTAATATCGACTTAAAGATGCTTCGAATCAATATTTTTCATTATTTGAGGTCCAAACGCACATCAAAAGAATATTGTCTTTATTAAAGTTCACAGTGTTATTTTAGCCGCAGAGAAACAGACCAGCTGCTGTCTCTACTGTTAAAACTCTGCCTCAATCTGATGCTGTAGGTCAGAAGTCTGCAGAATACCATATAAGAATAAGAAGAAAAATATCTGCTGTGCTTCCAGCTGTTTAAAATAGTAAAAACGGGGTTTTCTTGTATAAATTATACACATTTCCATACTAAAAACTCCAGAATTCACAGTTAGAAAGGAAGGAAAAACACAATAAACAAGACTTGAAATGAAAGTAAGGAATATAAGCGGATAAAAGAAAAGAAGGGTATAAAAACTGAAGGGGAAGAAAGAAGGAAGGAGACAAAAGAAGAAAAGAAGGCAGAAAGGTTGGTCACAAGAAAGGACTCAGGATGTAAATAAAAGAATATGAAGTAAAGTTGGAAACTCAAATATTTTCCAACTTTTGTTCTCTTTTTTCCATATTTCCCCCAAGTTTTTTCCAGACACTATAATAATCCATCGGATTGGTTTAAACTAAATATTTAAATTTTTTCCAAAGGGATTAAAAAACCTTCTACAGCTTCAATAAAAACATTAAAATTTAATAGAAAAACGTCTGAAGAGAAAAACAAGTCTCCAGCAGGGGCCGCCACATCTCAGTGTGTGTGTGTGTGTGTGTGTGTGTGTGTGTGTGTGTGTGCGTGTGTGTGTGTGTGTGTGTGAGCCTGAACAGCTGTGTTGCCACATGCGGGGCAAAAGGAAGGCTGACCTGCTCCTCTTTAGTTCCTCTCAGCATGACGACAAAAACAAAGCAAACAAACAAACAAACAAACAAACAAACCCTCCGAAACAAAAGAAGAAAACCGGAAGCGGAAGCGGCCGGACGGTGAAGTTTTCCCCTCGTTAGACGGAAAAAGCCGCTGGTCGGATGAATTTTCCAGCGGATATCCAGAGGGGGAGGAATCCAGGCAAAAAGCTGTTTAATTAGTGAACAGCGGTTCCACTTAAATATGAATCAAAAAGCAAATGTGACCCGAGAGACGAAGATTAAAGCGGAGCCGCTGGATAAAAATGGCGGCTCGACGCGGCGGCATTATGGGTCTGTTAAAAAGAACGTAACATATTTTAGTTTTTATAGTTTAGGTAAACAGATTGGCAGGTAGGTCCCAATGAAGGTAGGAAGGAAAAAAAGAAATAAGGGAAGATGGCAGGAAAGAAAGAAGGAAGGAAAGAAGCAAGGAAGGAACTATTATGGAATGAAAAAAGGAAGGAAGGAGAAGGCGAGGATGAAGGGAGGAGGAAAGGAATGAAAGAAGGAAGAAAGGATTAAGGAAGGAATGAGTGGTGGCGAAACAACTTACTGTTACAGAAAAACTCTATCTGCCGAATGCTAACTAGCTTTAGCAGTCAAAACAGGATCTGCTGGCTACAGTTGAAGGTGTATGATTGACAGCACTAAGACCCGCCTCCTTGCTCCGATTGGTTGTTTCTTGAATGAACTGGGAGCACTGGGAAGTGGCGGAGATCAATTTTTTTTCACAGATGATCTATCTTAAAGTCACGACAAACATGCACCCCCACCCACTAAAAAAAAAGCAATAAATATGTAAAGAAAACAACAAATATAGAATAAACAAACTGCAGCTCGTGTTGAAAAAGAGGAAAAATATAATACATCAGTTAAAAAAAAGAAAATCCTGTTTTATTTTTAGAACATATAAATTTACAGATGAAAAAAAGTAATTAAACGTTCCTCAAAAACCCTGATTAGCTTAATTTAATTGTGCCGCCATTTTCTTTTTTGCAAGTCAAAAGTATTTTTTCTTAGTGTGTGAATTTTTAAACACCTAATTAATTCATTCGAATTAAAGGTGGAATTTTTCCGAAGTCTTTCATTGTCAGATTGTTGTTTTCAATAAAGAAGAAGAAGAAGAAGAAGAAGAGATGCAAAAGTGAGGAAAATGGAGGGAAAAGTGCTTTGTGGGCCTCATGTAGAGAGACTCGAAGATAACACTTTGAGCAAACACACACACTCACACACACACCCGCCCACTTAACAAATTTATTTATGTAGAGCTCAGCTCCAGCCTCCCACCTCGTCCAATCACGCTGACTTTTCTCCCCCCTTCTTTCTTTCCTTCTTGCTGCTCCTCCATCATCCCTCTTTCCCTTGCAGGTCATGGGAGATATCGAGGAGATAAATATCGCAGGCAATAAAAGGCCTGCATCATGAATAATAAAACAGCCGTAATCTCCACCAATGATTTATACATCTGATGGTCGGACACAGTCGCACTCAGGGGCGGGAGGGGAGTCGCACATCGAGCGGCGTTAAATTGAGACGAATGGTGATGCAGAATGTGGGACTGGTGCTGGATACACACACACACATGCATACACACACACACACACACACCAATGTGCTAAAAGACGCTGAAAATATGGATCTGCTGGAAATAAACACAATCACTCTGGATCTCTATTTTTGATCCACCACAAATAACCAGAGTTCAGTAGCAGCTCGTTACTTTTACTCGAGCAATTTTATCATGAAGTATTTCAACTCTTACTTGAGTAAAATTTCTCGATTTTCTGCCCACTGAATGAAAAACATAGTTTAACAAAAACTTCATCAACACAGACAGACACCTGCACTTTTTTATTAAAGTTTAATAAAGAATAAAGAAGCTTTACGGTTTTGCTATAATGACAAGGCAAAAACTATTTTCCAATTCCATCTCAAACTACTTTCAGTGTGTTTTCATTTCTAATATTACTGTTGGTTTGGTCAGATTTGGACCAAAATAGCAACATTTGTTACATTTTTAGCTGCCCAGGTTCACTTTCACACTGCAGTGAATCAAACGGTCCAAACTAATTGAAAAACCTGTTCCCCTTGTCGCCTGTGGGGGCGCTGCACCAAGAACCACTGAAGGAAACAACACAAAAACCTCTGAAGAAAGGAGCGCAACTTCCTTCTTCATGAAACATAAACAAAAAATGGAGTGGATTGTAGGATTTCTCTTTTATCGTTGGTAAAAGACCATTAGCCGTTTCTCCAGTGTTAGACTAGCAAGTTTGTTTTGGTTATCTTTGCCCAGCATGAGTATTAGGGCCATACTATGAAAACAAAATTACAAGAATGAAGTCATACTATTACGAGTGCAAAAATAAGTCGCAGTAGGCCTATTACAAGAATCAGCTCATGCTATTACTTTTTTCTCATAATATTATAACAATGTTCTCCAAATATTGACTTTCTCCAAATACAAGAATAAATTGCGACTTTATTCTCATATTCCTTCAACTTTATAACTTTATTCTCATAATTTGGCCCTAATACTCCGCCGTAAGAATGTAATGTATGTATCAAGTAAATAAACGATGGCTAAACCTCTGAATGAATGGAACAGGAAATACTTTTATTTGATATTCACAGCCGGAAGTGTCCTGGTAGCAGCTAGCTTAGCACACAGAGAACTTTGTAGGAAAGTTACGTTTGTTTTGTTCTGAAATGATCCAAAGACATTTAATACAGAGAGATGTTCATGTGGTCATTTTTATTAGGTGCTAAATTGGATGCTAAATTGTCCCAGACGTTATTGCGATAAACAACAATATTGTTGTTTTGAAACCATTTTCAAGCAATATAATGGTAATGGCATAATAATGCAGTTTGAAAGATTGTCACTTTTGCCCGGCGGAGGCTCTGCGTCAGGGAAGGAGGCGAGGCAACAAAGTATAGCTGAGAAGGTTTTATTTACACCACAGGTCACATGCACACCGACACCCATTACACAGTGAAAAGACAAAAGCTAGCTTTT